>CM075474.1:33362743-33390243 GCA_037950665.1 Hypophthalmichthys nobilis
AAGAAATTAAAGAAATTAATACTTTTATTCAGCAAGGATGCATTAAATCGATCAAAAGTGACAGTAAAGACATTTATAATGTTACAAAAGATTATATTTCAAATAAATGCTTAAATGAACTTTCTATTCATCAAAGAATCCTGAAAAAAAAATATTGTACATAAATATTTTGTATAATTGTACACAATAAATGTTTCTTGAGCAGCAGATCAGCATATTAGAATGATTTCTGAAGGATCATGTGACACTGAAGACTGGAGTAATGATGCTGAAAATTCAGCTTTGAACACAGGAATAAATTACTTCATAAAATATATTCAAACAGAAAACAGTTATTTTAAATTGTAATAATATTTCACAATATTACTGTTTTTACTGTATTTTTAATTAAATAAATGCAGCCTTGGTGAGCAGACGAAACTTCTTTTAAAAACATTAAAAATCTTAACGTGTCCAAACTTTTGACTGGTAGTGTACATAGAAGTTAACATCTATATTATCTAAATATATGTTTACTAAAACATTTTAATATATAAAAAAAAAAATGACACAGAGACCTACATTTTAGTGTGATAAATGAAACAAATTGTTGAATCAGAGTTTTGAATTGATTCCCTAAACTAATTCAATTGATTCAACTGAACCGATTCTAGCAACAGCAGTTTTAATACTGAAGTTTGGGCTGCTTGATATCTCATCAAAATTGCCATAATTATGAGATGTAAACTCTGGTATTCCTCATCTTCGAACTTACTAAAGTCAAAACAGATCCATGTGCAACTTTTTTGCAACTTCCATATTCTCTTGCGAAATACTGAAGAACTGAGAAATAGAATAAATAGCCAAATGACAATCTAATGACAGTCAGCGTTGCATAATTATGCTTTACCTGTAAAATCATCGCTAATACACACACATACACACACAGTATTCACTATATTGTTCAACTCTAATGCACACAAAACCCCAGAAAACATGCACAACCTCTCGCAGACACGTGCCTAGACGTACATGAAGAACTGTGGCTGATCCATTATGAAGGCAAACCAGATGTTCTAATTTTGAATTTGCCAAAATTATAGGGGCCCCTCACAGGCAGCTTTGATAGAAGGATGAAGAGCTTGTAGAGCATGAGGTCATTAAAGTGGAATTCAAAAGCCAACAATGATGAGAAGTGCAAGAGTAAATCATACACAGAGTGACTTCAAAGACCACAGACTCATTAGTCTGAGAAAATCAAAGGTGACCTACTAGAGACGACTGTAATGCACAGAGAGGAATGAATATTTACCCAAATCTTTATTTTATAAATCAATATTTAATTTTTTTAATATTTATCTTGTGCTGGTGCACAGCCGAAGAATCTGCAAATCAGTATTAATTAATAAAATTAAATTAAATAATCAAATTAAATTAAATAATAAATAAAATACAACTAAATTAAAAATTAAATAAAATAAAACCTTCAGTGAGAATGTGCATAACTGTTGCAGATTGGGCACCGCACCACAGCCACTTCCACACTTTACAGGGCAACTTGTTTGCTGTTGATTGATCTGGAGTGTTAATGGACATTGATCACTGCACTAAGCTCTTTGACTTCTCAGACAGCTCAAGAGGCATCAATATTTGCATTGGCCGAGTGGCAGAGAGCGTGTGTAAGCAACACCTTGTCTCAGAGGTCTTTACACAAGAGCCGTACATAATATTTTCCTGAGTGCAAAACATAAAGGGTTTAACTTCCTAGACAAAAGCCCATGTTCATCCAACCTTAGCACAGTTTAAAAATAATTAAAAATTCACACTTTTTAGCAATTTAATAAACGTTCCTGTCCATATTTTGCCTGATTCATCTGAAGTCTTTCACTAACTTTCTCTGCCTCTGCAACAACTTTCCTTTTCAGCCTTCCATCGGACAACCTGGTACCATTTTGGTAATGCCCACTTTTCACGATCCAATCAATTACGAATGGATAAAATCAAGTCCCGCCCAACATCTTTTTCTCACTAAATATCCAATTTCAGTTGGAAATACTTTATATAATGGAAGTAAAATGGGCTGCGAATGGCTCTTAGCATTGACTGTAATATCTTGGTAACACTTTAAGAATAAATTTGTTTCATTAGTTAATCCATGCTAATTTTTTACATAAAAGTTATATAAATTAACATTAATGTATTATGAACAAAAGTATGTTTTTAAATCAAATAAACTTAAATCAAAAATTTATTAATTTAGGTTAATATAATAAGTCAATGAATTAATTAACTTTAAATTAACTAATAAATGCTGTAAATATGCATGATACCTAATGTATGTTAACATATTTAATCTTATTGTAAAGTGTCACCCATATCTTTTGCTTGCTATCAAACCTTACTCAATTTCAACATACTTTCAGAGAAATTTATGAACAAGAGACTGTCCAGCCAGGCTGGTCCTAAAAGTCTCAGACAGGTCATTTATAATTCAGAGTTTGGAGGAAGTGCATTCTGAGCTTTTAGGTATTGAATGTTGCCCGTTCTTTTTCTGCTTTTTTTCCTCTGCTGACATCAGGACAGGCTTCTTTTCAGAGAAGTACATGTCTCTTTCCATTCACAATGTCATCTCTCCTCAGCAGGTAATCAAACTATGCTGAGTATAGAGTTTGGGCCCAGGGATTTCGTTTTGGATGCCGCTAGCAAATAAATCACATCTGCTTCATTCCGAACGCCTGTTTCCCGCATCTTCTCGCCGCATATGATGACATCTACAGCTGTAGACAGAGTCCTCGTCCCTGCAAAGACCATTCCACCAGTGCAAGTGCAGCAGGACTGCACAATCACAGTCTGAAAGCAAGACTGAAAGGCTCCCACTATATTCAAAAAGTGCCTGAGCTTTAGGAGGATTTGGGATCCTTTTCCACTCCATTCACTAAAGTTGAATGCTAATTAAGAGACCGGAGAGGTCAGATTGTGTGAATGTCCAAAGAGAAAGAGGAGAAAAAGAAATAGTTCACCCAAAAATGACAGGGTTGTCATCGTTTACTGACCAATCGGAATGTCCGAGCTGCTCTTTTCCATACAATGAAAGTAGATGGTAATTTATTCCATCAAGCTCCAAAGAGGACAACAATCATGAAAGTTTTAGGAGACATAAAAATAGACACAAACGAGACACAGAGAAATAAAAAGAATATGAGAATTGGATGAGAAATATTTGAGTTTAAGGGGGTCCTTGATTATGATTTCATTTTTTTAACTTTAGTTAGTGTGTAATGTTGCTGTTTAAGCATAAACAACATCTGCAAAGTTACGACGCTCAAAGTTCAGTGCAAATGGAGATATTTTCTTTTACAGAAATTGCTTTTTAAGGAAAACAACAAACAGCTGATAGGGACTACAACGAGCTTCTTTCCGGGTTGGTGACATCACAAACCCTAAAATTTACATAAACCCCACCCCCAAGAACACACAACAAAGGAGGTGAGGCCATGTTAGGCTGCTTTAGAGAAGAGGAAGAGTTGTTGTAGTAGAGTGTTGTTATCATGCCGTCATTTTACGCCGGACTGCTTCACAAATGACGGTCAATTCAACTCTGGTTTTGCACAAAAGATAAACATGACGGCACATGCTAGTCGATGAGTTCAACTCCACAGCAACTACATAAATTTATCCACTAACCATTCAGAAACGTCCAGTTTCATTCTAAAAGTTGTAACTTCTTCCTGAGTCTCTCCATCAGTGTCGACTCCGGTTTGAACAATGTAAGGCTGAACACCGTTACTGACAATCCTCATTTTGGCTGTGTGAGATTCTCCAGATTTGTTGCTGAGCAACCGAAGCGTGAGCTGTTAAAGCTCCACCCTCCTCTGGAAAGGAAGCAGCAGCTCATTTGCATTTAAAGGGACACACACAAAAACTGTGTGTTTTTGCTCACACCTAAATAGGGGCAAATTTAACAAGCTATAATAAATGATCTGTGGGGTATTTTGAGCTGAAACTTCACAGACACATTCTGGGGACACCAGAGACTTATATTACATCTTGTGAAAGAGGCATTATAGGTCCCCTTTAAAAAAATCTCAAAAAGGAGAGTAAACAGAATCTGAATCTGAACTTTTTCTCAACAAACTTTTCCAAAGCCAAACTATCTGATCTATGAATGAACAATCTCTGAGAATGAAAATTCCTCTGGATCCCCACAAAAGAAACGTCACAACTGAGATCACCTTCATTTCTCAATTGTTTCTCCTATATAACCAAGTTAATTAAAGAAGATCAAATACAGAATTTTGATGAAGTCACCTGCTTCTCACATTTAAAAAAAGTATAGAGATATAAAATCAATATGAGAATTGGATGAGAAATATTTGAGTTCATATTGAAATTTCAGATTTTGGTATCTTGGGTATCTTATTCCTCTCGTCACTTTGCTCCATTTAATCTCACTCTTCTCTAAAACAGATCTCACCCATGTCTCAGAGTGAGATAATCACTGAAGATCTTTAAAATAATGATGTTTACAGTCACTTCTGGAGCTCAGCGGTGTGAATCCACTGTCATTGCATGGAAAAGAGCAGCTTGGACATTCTTCCACATCCATTCTGGCATGATTTGGAATTTCAAAGAGGTGAACAAATGATGACAAAATGTTCACTTTGTGGGCAAATCTTTCCTTAAAAACACAACATAGAGCAACAGGCTAGTGAACATCCAGAAAATACATCCAGCGAAAGAAATGTGACATGCACAATGAAACAAGCAGCCCTTTACTCCAGCACTGATCTAATTCATCGAATTATCCAGGAAAATTATCTCTCCCCCAATCCCACCTGCCCCAGTCAAGTGGGCTGACCCACGGCTCACCCAGAACATGCAGGACAGGCAGACCCAGGTGCGTGCGCGGCCGGCCAGTGCGGCTGGCAAGTTGAGAGACACGGAGGGCATCACGAGATCACGCTGACGGCTTCCTCTCCTCTGGATCCTGGACAGGACGCATAACTACTCCACACGCTGGTCCCACAAAGCTCCACAGATCCATGACACGCTGAGGGGAGCTGCATCAACTGGCGCTGCTGTCCTCCTCGCCACTCTCTTATTCCAGGAGCCCTCCCTCCGTCTCTCTCTCTCTCTCTCTTTTTGGGGTCATGTATAGCTCGGCTCCACAGGAGAGAGGGGGAGGTGACTGAGAGCCTCTTTATTTCTCCCCACTGCTCTCCTTGTCGGCTTTAGCCCCTCCTCTCTCCGTGTCTCTCTCTTCAGTCTTACTTTCATTCACATCTTCCACCCCCTGCTTTCCTCTCTAACCTCCCCCATGAGCAGATTTTCTCAAAGCATGCTCACTCCTTCTCATCTCAAACTCCTCTAGCTTATCCTGGAGTCAAATATACCCACAGGGAAGAAGGATCTCTGAAAGTCTAAATTGTTTCTCCATTTAATGAATTGTCACCTGTATTTCAAGATTTGTATCCTGAGGAAAAGACTCTGTAATGTCAGGTTTCCAGAGTTTCAGATAACAGATATCAACAACATTGCCAAGAGTCAAAAGACTGAGATTTGAATATGAAATTAGTTCTAAATAAAATTCTTTCAAATGCAAATTTTCTGAGCTGAGGAATCTTTGAGCATCAAAATAGGCCACTATGAATTAATGTCACAAATGAGAACTCTTTATTTCTCCTAAATAGAGATTAAAAAAGGTAGGGTAAGTAAATGGACCTTAACTTTTGTTCCACAGATTTTCAGCAATCTCTCTTTGCAATGTGTCTCGACAAACTCTTCCAAAGCCAAATTGTCTGAGCAATGAAAGAGAAATTTCTGAGCATTAAAATATACCTCTGGACCACTATAAACTTTTTTAATAGTTTCTCCTAAATGGAGATTAAAAAGGAAATTAAATGTTCTTGAGCATTTGTTTTGCAGAATTGCAGCAATCTCACTTTGAAATGTGTCTCCTTTACAAGAAAATGTCACAAACTTTGCTCAGGACACAGTCTGCAATCAAAAGTCACAGATCTCAATATTAACTCAAACATTTCTCATCAGATTCTTCCAAGACTATCCAATTCATTTTATGACACAAAACTCTTAAAGCATACCAACAATTGTCTCATTTGTGTTCTGTAGGAGAAACATCTGATACAAAGTTAGTACTTCATTGCGAACTCCATTAAAGAGTTAGTTCACCCAAAAATGAAAATTATCCCATGATTTACTCACCCTCAAGCCATCCTAGGTGTATATGACTATCTTCTTTCCGACAAACACAATCTGAGTTGTATTAAAAAATATATATATATATATATCCTGGCTCTTCCAAGCTTTATAATGGTAGTGACTGGCGCTCCTGATTTTGAAGTCCAAAAAAGTGCATCCATCCATCACAAAAGTAATCCATATGGTTCCAGGGGGTTAATAAAGGCCTTCTGAAGCGAAGCGATGGGTTAAAAAAAAAAATCTATATTTATAACTAGCTTCCGGCAAACGGCTTACGCAAGTTGACTTGCCCCAAATGAGTAACCCCTGACGCGACGTATGACGTAGGATGTAGGAGCATCGTAAGCTTAGACGCCTCTCGCGGTCCAAACAAATAGGTTGGGCAACAAACTCAAGTTCACCTTCTCTTATGTTGAAATCCACCAGCATTTCTCTTTAAAAAAATCTTGTTTTAGACTCATAATTTGTGACTGGTGTTTTGTTTTGCTCTAGCCTTTGCACTTCCCTGTTCATCAATATGTCATACATCACACCAGAGGTCACTCTTTCACTGTAAGTCAATTTTGCGAAGGCCGTCTGCCGGAAGCTAGTTGTTTTAGTTTATAAAGATTTAAATATGGATATCTTTCTAATGAAAACCCATCGCTTCACTAGCCTTTATTAACCCCCGGGACCTCTGTGGATATCTTTTAGGATGGATGGATGGATGGATGGACAGATGGACTTTTTTGGACTTCATAATCAGATGTGCCATTCACTACCATTATAAAGCTTGGAAGAGCCAGGATATTTTTTAATATAACTCTGATTGTGTTCGTCTGAAAGAAGACAGTCATATACATTAAGGATGGCTTGAGGGTGAGTAAATTATGTGATCACTTTCATTTTTGGGTGATATATCCCTTTAAGACTCCTTTTATTAAATTTATTAATAAGATTTATTAAAGAGAAATGCCTGAGAGAAATACATTGTTCCTCTGGGAACCTAGGAAAGAAAAGTCACAAATGAGATTGTTGTAATATCTCAGTTGCTTATCCTAGGTTAAATGGAGAGCAAATGAATACTTTAGCTTCTCAGTTTAGCAATCCCACATGTCTCCTCTAAAGTTTCTGAAGAAATCTCAACAGTTTCTCAAACTGTGCTCAGAAATGACAAGATAAAGTCTGAAATCAAGTCACAGATCTCAAACTCAAACATCTCATCAGATTCTTCCAAGACTATAAACCTTAATTTTAGAACAAAACTCTTAATGCACACCAACAATTGTTTCTGAGTCTTTTTTTAAATATGCCACATCAGAGACAAAGTTAATATTTAAATGAAACATCATTGCGAACTCCATTAAGACTCCTGAGTTACAAAAGAGAAATGTCTGAGAAATACATTGTTCCTCTAGGCACCTAGGAAAGAAGTCACTAATGAAATAATAACATCTCAATTGTTTCTCCTAGGAAACAATGAGATTAAATGGAGAGCAAATTGACACTTGATCTTCTCAGATTTGCAGTAATTTCACATGCATCTCCACGAGTGTTTGAGAGCTCAACAATGTCTCAAACTGTGCTCTAAATAGACAAGATAGACAGTCTGCGATCAAAACTTCAATATGAATTCTCATCAAATTCTTCATGCTATGATCTGAGCTATACTGTTTAAAGCTTACTACACATCAACTATAGTCTCATATCTGTCTTTTTATATGCCTCCAAAGGAAATTTTAAGAGAAACAAAATCGATTCTTAAATAACACATGATTGAGAACTCCACAAGCCGTGGAAAGAGCAACCTCTGAGCAATGAATTTTTTCCTCTGGGTCTGTAAATCTCTTTTAATGTCACAGCTACATGTCTCTGCCCCAGATATCAGCGAGGCTGCGAGCGTGTTGCTTTTCTGGGGCTGTGACGCAGCCATCAAACACACAGCAACCCAAACAGCAAACAGAGCAGAGCTCAGAGCTTCATTACAGTCACATCACACCTTCACTGGCCTGCTGGAGGGGAAGGCGGTCTCACTGTAGGTGTCTCTCTGTCTCTGGATGATGTCTGTAATCCCTTGGCATTTCCTCCTCATCACACTGATGAGATGAAACCTCTCCTGGGGTCAGTCTTGTTTGGTTTATCAGACATTCACCCTGTCCATTATGGCACACGGTGGACACATTTGTAAGTAGGGGTTGCATTAGCCACAGACAAGCTAATTCAGGCAGTCAGGGTGCACAAAAATGCAGGCAAACATGGGAAATGTCTAGCATGGTAAACACTTGGAGCTTCAAAAACTATCATGAGAAAGTGTTTATGCTATAACAAAGGGTAGAGGTGAATCACACGAGTTTCACAGCATGAGGGCTACCATCTACACACAACCTGAAAACAATGCCATGTTTACAAAGTGATAACAGCTTTTAAGAAAGATCAAACTCACTGGATTTGCCAAAACGTACCATGTTAGTGGTATATTTGAAAGATATTCATTATTGATATATTATATTTGAAAATTAATTTGACACTCAGTAGCAAGTAGACTAGATATCCACAAGCAGAACTATATATATTCTAGGTATATAGAAAACATATTATTAATAATGTTTTCAAAATAAACTGGTTGGTTACCTGAGTGACTGATTGAGTAATAAATATTATAAATATAATTATGATTTTAATGAGATTTTTATTTAGCCACTTCATAAAGACTGTCATTAGTTTCATGTTAGTTTCGGATGTTTTAATATTGTCTCTGACTCAGCCTTAAGTAGTGAAAATTGCAAAATACGGTTGGTAAGTTAGGTTAATTCATATACATATGTATATATACATAAGGGATTTAAGGATTTAGATACAATCTTGAATTCAAAAACAGCTAGGAGTCAAAAAAAAAAATGCAGGGATCTAAAGGTGTTATAAAAAGTATATTTTTTTATATATATATAAAAAAGAGTTACAGATTAAGTTAAAAATAATAGTGCAAGACAACATAATGGATAAACACCCATTTTAAAATAAAATAATAAAGTAAATAATCAATAAATAAAATTAATTAAATTAACAAAATTAATAAAATTCATAATTAAATTAAATTAAATAATAAAATTAATAAAATAAAATAAAAAATCCATGTTACAAAATTTTTATTATTATTATTATTAAAAAATCTAGATTAACAGACATCACTAATAGACTAGACGTTTGCTGGTACAATTATATAACTACACCAGTCTACTTTTGTGGTAGCAATTAATTAAATTATCTTCACATCCCATTTATGGTGCATAAAACAAAATGCTTTAAAATGTTCTTTTCTTGTCTAAGTGTGTTCCTTAAACAGAATGAACTGCAAAATGGACCAGAGTTTTTGCTGATAGTCAAAGATGTAGCTATGAAAGAAAGGTTTGCAAAGGCTGATGAGACAAATGTCCACTTTTATGGACTGTAGAAGAATCATTCACAACCACCTGAGAGATGCGTTTCAATAACTGCCTTTAACTCTGAGGTCTCATTCTTACAGTTCACTGCGTCTGACTGATGCGTATACACCCACTAATGTCTCTGAGATTTAGTCAGGCTAAAGACCAGATGATAAGACATCAGATAAGTGCAAATAAGTGCAGAATAAGTCCCGGTTTGATTAACTTTGTCACAAGGAAAACGATCAGCACCCCACAGCACCTCAAAGCCTGAGGCTGTAAAAGCATCCATTTTTATTCTTCAAGCAGATCAATCCCTTTATGAGTTCCTCTCTGGTCAATAGACCAGCTAAATATACACACACAGAACGGTCGTGATGCGCTTTCACTCAGCTCTATTTCGAGAACATGAATCAGATGAGAAGCAATACAATATAGGAAATAATATCCGGCCTCAGATGCAGCGCATTAGAGGAGATTGGGGTCAAAACAGGGAGAAAAGGGATGATTTGAAGAGCTGAGCCTTTCTTTACTTGAAAGGAACCTGAAGAACACAGCCACAGCTGAAGCTAATGAAAGGGCAGAGTGATTTATCTATGGCTGTACTGCTGATGATATTATAAAAATTCACAATGTATTTCCAATGATCTGCTAATGATATAAATATAATTATGATTTTAATGAGATTTTTATTTAGCTACTTCATAAAGACTGTCATTAGTTTCATGTTAGTTTCAGATGTTTTAATACTGTCTCTGACTCAGCCTTAAGTAGTGAAAATCGCAAAATACAGTTGGTAAGTTAGGTTAATTTGCATGAATCAGTTTGAATCAATTCTGATTCAACGATTCACGTGAAAAATGGTTTAAAACATGTCGACTTAAGTATATTTTTTATACATTACACATATTATATATATATATATATATATATATATATATATATATATATTTATTATGAATATATATATATATATCATATATCGATATATATATATATATATATATATATATATATATGACTGCATGCAATATACAACAATCAGATATCAGATAAGTATATATATATATATATATATATATATATATATATATATATATATATATATATATATATATATATATGACTGCATGCAATATACAACAATCAGATATCAGATAAGTATATATATATATATATATATATATATATATATATATGACTGCATGCAATATACAACAATCAGATATCAGATAAGTATATATATATATATATATATATATATATATATATATATATATATATATATATATTCACAAAGACGAAAAAGGGTTTTCAAGCATCAAAACAATAAGTGTAATACAGCTTTGAATTGTTGTTGTTGTTGTTTTTCAATACATCAGAATGAGTCCTGTTTAATTTGTTTGTTTGTTTGTTTTCTGAGCAAAAATTAAATATCATACATTTTTACCATGATTTACAGAAGACACCCACTAAAATGTCATTTAGTGTAACAATCTTGTCAGAGATATTTACAACAAAAAATCTATTTATGCCATAGTAAAGACTAATTACTTTTACCCTAAATGCTAATTATTTTAATTACTTTTACTTTTTTTTACATTTTTGTTACACTGAATGACAATGGAATATTATTTCACCCACATTTTGACATTTTATTCTCCCAAAACTTATTTGAAACCTTAAAAATAGACATTTTACTTGTAGACATTTTACATGACATTTAATGTGCTTTTTTATGTATATAAAATCACTTTTGTAAATTTCTATTGATGCAGACATCTAAATGTCTTTGACCCATATATATATATATATATATATATATATATATATATATATATATATATATATATCTCTGCATCTGGGATGTCAAGGCCTTCCTGGTGCCTGGGTAAAATTATCTTGTTTATTTTCAAGACAAGATATAACAGGCAGTCTATAAACTGAACACACTCATACTGTACAGAATGAAACCACAGCCCTCCAAGACTCCAAACCCCTCACTCTTACAAGCAAACAACATCTACTCTATCTGGAGCCAGAAAAACAATGAAAATAGCAACCTGTCTTTACTGTAATGGCAAACGCTGCAATGGAAATATGACAACACAACTGAGTAACTCGAGCTGCCCACAACAGTCCACAGGTGCCTGCACAAATATCACAGGTAGAATGACCAGGCGTCCTATAGTTTATATGACATATTTGCAGTTTCACAAAGTAAAACATGCAAATGTGTCCTCTTGGATTGATATGTTAAGATCACTGTCTAAAAATAAACTACTTTCAAAATCTCTTAGCTGGAGAAAGGGCGAAATTAAAATGTTTTTTCAACAACGTGCTGCAAGAAGTCAAACTTGCATTTGATTCTTTTCTAAATCTGTGTAAACTGAATACAAAGCACAGAAGGAAGGTTGAAATACACTAGACTTAAACTAAAGACATGCTAATATGATAAGCAGCAAATAGATCTAAAATAAATTTCTCTAAAATAAACAACATCTCTGTACTACTGTTATTGCAATCATTATTTCAGACAAAAAACGACTTAAGAACAAAAAATTTGGTCACAGGTTGTGTGTTTGCATGTGATGGATTGTAAATCATTGAGGGGAAGAAGAGGTCACCACACAAAGACACAGATTAGCACAGTCAACATGCCACTTTAGAGCTTTACACAGTCAGATAAGAGTGGTGGAGAGGAAACGCTCTGTCACAATATATGAGCCTGGAGAAGTGATTATACTAATCTATGTATTGAGTGCAAAAGAAGGCCTCCTGTACATTACTGTGCATTACTACTCATAGACCAAATATCTGAGAGGACAAGAGCTGCCAGAGTGACCCCTAGTGTCTATGATGAGAACTGAGAAACAACAAGCTCAGATGGTGTTAACACATCTCTGACTTATTCTACCTTTGCAACTATTTACGGTCAGTGTTATTATCAAACAAGCTTTTGCTCTTTTCATTCTATGGAAGTTTCTAGTTTTAAACAGAATTTAATGGAAATTATTTAAAATATGGTAAAACATTTGGTATAAAACAGGCACTTTTCAGAGTTAACATGTATAACATCATTTCTCCATGGTAAATTAAAATATTAATTAATTTATTTTTATTATTAACACTTATAATACTTTTATTCAGTATAAGAATGCATAAAATGTATTAAAAGTCACAGGAATAAATTACATTTTAAAATATATTCAAATAGAAAACAGTTATTTTAAACTGTAATAATATTTCACAATATTCCTGTTTTTACTGTATTTTTAATCAAATAAATGCAGCCTTGGTGAGCAGAAAAGACTTCTTTCAAAAACATCAAAAACCGTACAGTCCCCAAACTTATGAACAGTAGTGTATGTATTGATTCAAGTCATTTTTTTCTCTCTCTCTTTGCAGTGACTGTAAGAAGCAATTGATTCGAATCTGATTGAAAGTTTCTGCAGTTTTTAAGAAAGAAAAATCGAAGATAAAAATGCTCAACATTGTCACAATTCCTTCCAGTCCACGTAACAATAATATCCAAACAGTTTTTACCAACTTATGAATGCAAAACCAGTTTAACTCCAAGCAAACAATCTGAACTCTGATATCCTAAGGACTCTAGTCCACACCAAAAGCTCTAGTGTGAAAATGCCCTTAAACTAAGATAAAAGTGTCAACTGTCACACCAAAAGACAAACTAAATCATGGCTGACAGACACAGCATCAGAGAGCTGCTGAAACGCCTCAAGATAATCTGAGTGACAGACGCTGGAGGAGGAGCCAGAAGAACACGAGGCATAATCAAATCCATCGCAGCTCTGCATCAACATAGCTTCGACCTTCAGCAAAGTCTTTCCTTGTAGATAAAACACAATAATTATTCGTATTGCCTCCATTATGGAAAAAAGCTTTCTGTTTCTTTCGTTCTCTCTGAGCGGATAGTCTGTGTCAAATGGGGTCGAGTACAGACTGGGGACCGTTCTGACTGAGATGGAGCGATTGCTTTTTAGCTAGAGGACAGGGATCAGGATGAAAGGAGCAGAGGAAGGAAGGAAGGAAGTATGGAAAGACAGGAAAGGAGGAGAGCAGGGCTGGGTTGTAAAAATGTGACATCCAGTAGAGATTTTGCAATTGTGGTAGATATACAGTATTTGTGTGGTGGACAGGACTGTTTTATGTTATTTCCACTACACGCTGCTTTTCTCCATCAGAAATGTTTTAGGCCAATATTTTCTACCTATTTTCTGTTTGCCAGCCATAATTTCAGTGTATCTCTAACATTATACTGTAAAAAAAGTGGTTCTTTGAAGTTTATTAAAGGCGACCTATAATTTCCCTTTTACAAGATGTAATATAAGTCTCTGGTGTCCCCAGAATGTGTCTGTGAAGTTTCAGCTCAAAATACTCCACAGATCATTTATTATAGCTTGTCAAATTTGCCCCTATTTGGGTGTGAGCAAAAACACACCGTTTTTGTGTGTGTCCCTTTAAATGCAAATGAGCTGCTGCTCCCGGCCCCCTTTACAGAAGAGGGCGGAGCTTTAACAGCTCACGCTTCGGTTGCTCAACAACAACAAAGCTGGAGAATCTGACGCAGCCAAAATGAGGATTGTCAGTAACAGTGTTCAGCCTTACATTGTTCAAACCGGAGTCGGACACTGATGGAGAGACTCAGGAAGAAGTTACAACTTTTAGAATGAAACTGGACATTTCTGAATATTTAGTAGATACATTTATGTAGTTGCTGTGGAGTTGATTCAACTCATCGACTAGCATGTGCCGTCATGTTAATCTTTTGTGCAAATCCAGCGTTGAATTGACCCTCATTTGTGAAGCAGTCCGGCGTAAAATGACAGCATGGTAACAACACTCTACTACAACAACTCTTCCTCTTCTATAAAGCAGCCTAACATGGCCTCTCCCTCTTTGTTGCGTGTTCCCAGGGACAGGGTTTATGTAAATTTTAGGGTTAGTGATGTCACTAACCCAGGAAGTAGCTTGTTGTAGTCCCTATCAGCTGTTTGTTGTAGTCCTTAAAAAGTGATTTCTGTAAAAGAAAATATCGCCCTTTGCATTAAACTTTGAGTGTCGTAACCTTGCAGATGTTGTTTATGCTCAAAGAGCAACATTACACACTAACTAAAGTTAAAAAAGTGAAATCATAATAAAAAAAAAATCATGTAAATAATAGTCTTACCTACCTTTTCTTTGTAATTACTGGAGAAAGTTACTAGCAACTTTTAAGTGAAAACTGTTTCAAAGTTAACCCTACAAGTTTTTTCAGTGTAGTTTTACACTAAGAAAGATATGACCATTGAGTGCTAAATGAAAGCATTACTTGTTTTCAATTACTGTGTTTTGCAATGAAGTGACATCAATTGTTTAATATTCTCATATGGACTCATGCCTCCCAAAAACAGACACACACACATACAGGTTTCCATGTTTTATGAGGACTTCCCATAGACATAATGGTTTTTATACTGTACAAACTGTATGTTCAATCCCGCTACACTAACTCTACCCATCACAGAAAACTTTCTGCATTTTTAGATTTTCAAAACAATTTTTAAATATGATTTATAAGCTTTATAAGTTTTCCTCATGGGGACCAAAAAAAAAAAAAAAAAAAGTTGCCATAAGGTCCAAATTTACTGTAATTACTGTCCTTGTGGGGACATTTGGTTCCTATAACATGGGGAATACCAGGTACACACACACACACACACACACACACACACACAGCATCTGTTCCTCTCTTCCATCCATGGAAAACAATGAAGATACACCCACTCTGACTTCACGTGTAACAGCACGTTTTCCTGAGTGGTCTTTCTAAAAGGAGTAGCACAAACACACACACACACACACACCCTCCCAGCAGAACACAAAAAGCGTAAACATCTCTCCTCTCACAACGACTATCAGCAAAAACACGGGGGTTTGAATCTTCCTGTGGTTTGATGTCATTCTAATGCATTACATACCACTGCTGTGAGAGCCAAAGCAAACGAACAAACCAGACGCTTATCAAACTTATCTTGCTTGAAAACTCAGGAAATCCAGACAGTTCTGTAATCCATTTTTTTTCTCACATCATTATGGTTCTCTGCTTGACAAACTTTTTATGTAACATGTTTGTTTACAGAGTTTGAAAGGAACCAATGCCTGACCAGATCCTCGTCAGCTGCTCACGGGTATGTTATCTCATCCCCAGCAACTGTGAGAACTCCATACTCGCATAATTACCTGATATCTAATACACTGCTATTACTAATGAAAAGTGCCGCATGACTTAATAACATTACTCATACCACCATGATGATCTACTTTCTTTGACATTGTAAGTAAATGTTTAACTTAATACACTCTGGACAATGATATAAAGAATGAGAAAACAAGATCATACATGTTCATATTAAGCTGTAACATCTGCTCCATTCAAAAAAAACATGTGAGATCCCAACGAACTTAGAATAATAGTGTGTGTGTGTGTGTGTGTGTGTGTGTGTGTGTGTGTGTGTGTGTCTGGTATTCCCCACGTTATGCAGACCAAATGTCCCCACAAGCAATAGTAATACCAATAAATTTTGACCTTATGGGGACTTTTTTGGGGTCCCCATGAGGAAAACAGCTTATAAATCACACAGAATGATCTTTTTTGAAAATCTGAAATAACAGAAAGTTTTCTGTGAAGGGTAGGTTTAGGGGTAGGGTTAGTGTAGGGGGAAAGAAGATACAGTTAGTACAGTATAAAAATCCTTACGTCTATGGAATGTCCCCATAAAGCATGGAAACCAGTGTGTGTGTGAGTGTGTGTGTGTGTGTGTGTGTGTGTGTGTGTGTGTGTGTGTGTGTGTGTGTGTGTGTGTGTGTGTGGTCCTGGTAAACCCCATGTTCCCACAAATATGGCAATACTCGAAATTCTTGACATTGCAGGGACATTTTTTGGTCTGAATGAGGAAAACAGCTTATAAATCATACTAAGTGATATATATAATAGGGGTGTAACAGTACACAAAACTCACGGTTCGGTACGTACCTTGGTTTTCAAGTCACAGTTCAGTACGGTTTTCGCTACAGCAGGTGGGGAGAAAACTAAACATAAAATTGAATTTCTTTTATTAAAGAGTGGTTTACTGAACAAATTGTGTTTTTGTCTTTAAATATATTAAATTAAATTATATTTAAAAGTTTCTTAAGGATAAAAAAATTATCTTTGCTAATGCTATAAACTATGTAGGGAGCCCTTACTTGAACATTACTACTATAATATTAAAGGTTAACAACTGAGCCCAAACTATTAGCCTAAATTCAATTGCTTTTTATTTTTAGATAAAATAATCAACACTGTAACAAATAACTAATTGTATGCAAACATGTAAGCTGCAGCTAAGACAGTTTTTGCATCAACTTCGAAATGTTTTTACTCCAATTCGTTGTTGAAATATAATCATTTCTATACACAGTGGTTGTCATTTGATTTATATAAACATACATTAAATAATCAAGACCACTAAAAGGTTAAGTAAAATATATAGGCTAATACAGTGCATATATTAAGAGAGAGTTCGTTTCTCTGGCGAACTAACAAGCTGTGGAGGACACCGAGTGGCTTTTCTGAGGTAAATGCTACGTGACATTGTTTACAAACTGTTTTATTGATGTCTTTCCGCCGTTGAAACACTGAATAAGCGATTACAAGAGATATAACCGTTTCAGTAACTTGTACTGTATCTTTCAACATACCTTCAGATGTTCTTTCATGTTTATTCTGTAACTAGTATTAAAGAGGAAGAGATGATCGCGTTCAGTCGCGCTGGTGGTTGAACTGAGCGTCTGTACAGTGATCTGTCACGCCGCATCAAAGAGCGTCAAAACGGCATTTTCTGTTTGAATTTCTTATTGAAAGTAACAAAACGCAGAGCTTATTGCGATTATTATTGGTTAATGGTGGTTATGCTACAATGTTGCAATGTAATGCTTCGTTACACACGTGCACTGAACCGAAAGCCCTGTACCGAAATGGTTCGGTACGAATACGTGTACCGTTACACCCCTAATATATATATATATATATATATATATATATATATATATATATATATATATATATATATATATATATATATATATATATATATATATATATATAGTCATTATATAGATACAAATATATAAAGTATATACATGAAAATGTATACATTTAAAATATCACATATATATATACACTGAATATTAGGGGTGTAACGGTACACAAACATGACAACATGACAGTTCGGTACATACCTCGGTATTGCATTTAGCATAAATGGTATCAGAGACGGTGTTAAGGACGTTACGTCCATCTTCTATGACCTACTCATCTCCCTTTGCCAAGTGTGTGAGTGGCGTTTAATTTACAAGCAGAAAGGACATTAGGCAAATGAGAGGAAAAGTGCTTCATCTTGCCCAATGATAAATGCCAGATGAAAGCAGCAAGGACTGCAATCAAAATGCCAATATCCTAAAATTGATTTTAGGGTGAAAGAGAAATGCTTGCTAAGATCACATTATGTTCGCCATCCCTCTCTATGTACCGAAGGCTGGGCAGGACATACTGACTTTGTTTCTTAGTTGCCAAATGGCAACGTGTGTTTATATGGAGACAGCACAATATACTATCTATGCACAATTAAAGCTGAAATCTGAAAAAATGTCTCAAGAAGTGCAAAAAAAGTCCTAACTGAGCGATTTCTGGCTAAAATATGCTGCAAACTAGACCAGAGATTGTGTCAAATGTCTAATGACAGTGTTCACCATGTCCTCAGAGCCCCTCATTATCACAACAGCTGGTAATATCCGCTGCTGTTGTATGAACATTCATAAATACATCTGACCCTTTTGTCCGTGTCTCTTTTGCCTCCCTCATTCTCTACCCATGTCTGGTGTCTCTGTTGAAGCATGATTTGTGGCCAGACCAGCAGATAGAAGCACAAAGACGTTTTTGGCCTTTCTCCAAGCAGCCTGGTCTCATAATATCAAAGCAGAGCAGACCATAAAGGGACTATCACCAAAATTCACCATTGTACCAAAATCCTTCATTGTGAAGCGTAGTGAGCCATGTTAAGCATTTGCCATGAGCCAATGTGGAAGTGTTTCAATGGTCTGTACACTGCAGATATCGAGTGCTCTTTATCCATGCTAAATGCTCATTTGACATGCATGGATTATCACCAAGAAAATGTCATTCCGGACAGAGTCCGAGCGTTTCGTGCCAACATGGATAGGGAAGATGAAGGCACATGGTGCAAAGATAAGATTGTAGAAAAAGATGAATAATGCCTGAAACATACACTTCATGTTTGAATTCATAACGCATTTGCATTTACATTTATGCATTCCTCAGATTCTTTTATTTAAAGTGACTTACATTGCATTCAAAGTACGCATTTTATTTGTACATGTATTCCCTGGGAATCGCACCCATGACTTTAGTGTTGCTAACGCCATGCTCTATGTTTAAGCTACAGGAATAACACGTCTGAAGAGGAATAATTTTTTTTAACATTATCGAAAGAAGATTTTTATGTTAACCAAAGCTATTTAATTAACACATAGCAAAAACAGTAATACTGCGAAATATTATTACAATTTCAAATAACTGTTTTCTATTATAATATATGTTAAAATGAAATTTATTCCTGTGATCAAAGCTGTATTTTTCAGCATCATTACTCCAGTCTTCAGTGTCACATGATCCTTCAGAAATCATTCTAATATGCTGATTTGCTGTTTAAGAAACATTTCTTATTATTATCAATGTTGAAAAGAAGAGCAAAGAAGAACATTTATCTGAAAAATAAATCTTTTATAATTTAAAAAAAAAAATTATGTACTGTCACATTTGATCAAGTTAATGTGTCCTTTCTAAATAAAAGTATTAATTTCTTTAAAATGGAACTATCTTTGGACACTGTTGGTTTTATACTGTTAACAGGAGCAAAGCGGCATGCAAATCTGAGACAATCGATTGAAAGTGCAAAAGAGAGGAGAGCAAAGATGTGAAGAGTCCTGATGAAGTTTGCATTTTATGATGACCCAGACAGAAATGAAGCGATTGCCCAATCACAAGTTGCAGCACCTCTCACAGTTCATTAGAGGACCCCTATACAGGAGTATGGGACAAAATAGGGATTACTGGGAAAAAAATGGGATTACTGAAAACACTGATATTGAGGCGATAAGTTTAATATTAATAATATAATATTGTGATGGGCCGATTTCAAAACACCGCTTCAGAGCTTTACGAATCGGATCAGTGATTTGGAGCACCAAAGTCACGTGATTTCAGCAGTTTAGCCATTTGATAGGAGATCCGAATCACTGATTCGATTCGTAAAGCTCCGAAGCAGTGTTTTGAAATCAGCCCATAACTATCACTGTTTTAAATATGTTTTTAGTACCTTTATGGATCTTGAGAGAGGAAGTGTCATTGCTTTGAATGCAGGCCTCACTGAGCCATCGGATTTAATCAAAATATCTTAATTTGTGTTCTGAAGATGAACGAAGGCCTTATGGGTGTGGAACGACATGAGGGTGAGTAATTAATGACATTATTTTCATTTTTGTGTGAACTAACCCTTTAATGCTCCAAAAGAAAGATGAAACTACACTGTAAAAAAATGATTTTTCAAAGTTGTAAATAAAACAACGATTATTAGAATGTTTTAAAACAAAATACAATGTCAATCTTTCTACTTCAGAATTTTGCTTTTAATTCAATGTGTTACTTGCCATTTCCTTGTAATTATCGGTGAAATTTTCTAGCAACTTCTGAGTGAAAATTGTTTAGACGTAAATCCTACACCAATTTTTTTGCAGTTTACACTACTCAACTGAACCTCACACCAATTACTATCTGAATCCACCAGACAGTGCAGAGCGAATCCATTTACTTCAGCAATCAACTTAAAGTGCAACAAAGATCAATTTAGTAAGTGCATGTGGGACATTTATCTAAAAAACATTCTTTTATGTCTAAAGTGAATGCAAACAGATGTAGAAATATTGGTCAGTGCATTAGGCCTTTGTGGTAGGATTTACCTTTACGGAGATCTACAACCTAACTGTCGAAATAGGAACAATTTTGTCATGCACACAAGCAGCTCATTGTTATGATAATCAATTGAGTGGCTGTAAAAGCACACAGCGAGCTCGAGATGAAATTTTACAACCTGCAATATTTCAAGCGTACCACAACCTCCAGATATTAAAGGACACCCACTCAAGCAGAGTGTTGTGGCTGTAAAAACCGACGCGTCCTCTTAGTGATTGACATTGTGGATTACCATCATCTGGTCAAGAGCAAACAGATAAATGCACTAACTAGTCTAAAACAATAAACATGAAAAGCAAAGGTTCAAAAAGAGGTCATGCAACTGTACTTGAGGATGTGGGTTTACCTTCCCCGTCCTGGACAGTTTAAGTGGAAAGAGGCAAAAGAATAGGAACTTCCCCCAGTTGAGAAGAGCCGCCAAGCACCAGTTCAGACGGGCCATCCTGGTCCGTATCTCGTACCCTTAACGTCCTTCTACGATATCCCAGCACACTCAATTCAATTATGGTCCTGTCACGAGGATAAAGGGAGCCAGCCTGCGAATCCAAAGTCAAACGACCGGTCACTCTTCATTCACTTGCTCGGTTCTCTAGAAACGGGGCGTCCCTGAGACCATCGCTCGACTCAGGTTTGGTGTACCCCTGATATGAGCGCGTGCGGAGGGTTGCTGCTGCCTCTCACTCACTGGATGCTGCAGTGCACTTCCAGCCATGAGAAGCAGAGGAGAGGAGAGGAGGGGGAATGGGGGTCACAGCGTTCATCACTGACAGAGGAACACAAGGGATCAGTGCTTGAGACCAAAATTGCCACAACACGAGTGTTGAATACAAATAAAAACTGCCATTGGCGAGTAAATAAAAGGAGTTGCCATGTGACTGGTAACTTTCTGGTAATCTCAAATGACAAACAGACCCGTTCTGATCAAATCAAACACTAACACTGCCTAATAAAGAAAATGCATCTTATAACAACTTTTTCCATTGAATTTACTAAAGAACACAGTAAATCGGATGGAAGAATAGAATAGAATACAATAGAATAGAATATTGGATTTCCTAAAGAACACAGTAAAACCAATAGAGAAACAGAATAAAATAGAATAGAATAGAATAGAATAGAATAGAATAGAATAGAACAGAACAGAATAGAATAGAATACAACATTGGATTTACTAAAGAACACAGTAAAACTAATGGAGGAATAGAATAGAATAGAATAGAATAGAATAGAATAGAATAGAATAGAATATTGGATTTACTAAAGAACAGTAAAACTAATGGAGGAATAGAATAGAATAGAATAGAATATTGGATTTACTAAAGAACCGTAAAACCAATGGAGGAATAGAACAGAATAGAATAGAATAGAATAGAATAGAATAGAATAGAATAGAATAGAATAGAATAGAATAGAATATTGGATTTACTAAAGAACAGTAAAACCAATGGAGGAATAGAATAGAATAGAATATTGGATTTACTAAAAAAAACCAGTAAAACCAATGGAGGAATAGAATAGAATAGAATAGAATAGAATAGAATAGAATATTGGCTTTACTAAAGAACAGTGAAACCAATGGAGGAATAGAATAGAATAGAATAGAATAGAATAGAATAGAATAGAATAGAATAGAATATTGGATTTACTAAAGAACACAGTAAAACCAATGGAGGAATATAATAGAATAGAATAGAATAGAATAGAATAGAATAGAATATTGGATTTACTAAAGAACACAGTAAAACCAATGGAGGAATTTAATAGAATAGAATAGAATTTAATAGAATAGAATAGAATAGAATAGAATAGAATAGAATATTGGATTTACTAAAGAACACAGTAAAACCAATGGAGAAATAGAATAGAATATTGGATTTACTAAAGAACACAGTAAAACCAATGAAGGAATAGAATAGAATAGAATAGAATAGAATAGAATAGACATGTGAATCTGTTGTGCTATATGAAATATTCATAGAAATATTCAATAAAGATTCACAAATATTATGATAGTGTGCTTTTTTCCTAATTTATTTTTCCATTTTAATCAGAGGAAAATATATGTATGTAAATATTGCTGTTTATATTGGTATATTGTATATTTGTATATACTGTATGGTATAGTGGCATATCTGTTGTAACCATTCAAAAATGATTAAATGCAATATGTAAAATACAATACAATACAAATACAAAATAATCAGGTTTTTCACATGGCTTCATTACTGAGAACAAGACATTAATGGTATTTAATCATTTTTATATCTACCTATATACCAACATAAAAAGCCATATTTACCTACATATACTTTTTCTTGTATTTACATTTTGGGGTGATAATTCAAATGAGTTTCTAAAAAAAATTATTTTTTTTTTGGCTTCTGGAGTTTACATTAGAGACACTATTAAAACGTGTCAGAATTTGTTAAAATAATAATAATAATAATAATAAAATATATTATGTATCTATATTAAATATAAATATATTTAGGCTAGCATTAAACATGTTTTGAAGTACAGTAATGATGGTGAGCTTTTGCATTACTGTATAATAAAATTGTCTGGGGAAAATCTGTTTAGCTATCATGAAAATGTCCTAATGTAAAGAAAATGGGCTTAATTTTCTTTACGCAAAATATAAATATATTGTGAATATATCATCCAGCCCTTTAGCGGACACAGCTTTTTGATTCAAGATGCCATAACATCACATCCACGGGTAAAATGGAAAATGACATGTAGAAATGACCAGATGAAATGGAGTACAGCACCCCAGAGAGATCCTGTTAGGACAGGAAGAAGCAGCATAATTAAGATTGACTAGCTCTAACAAATTGCAAAATGGGCTTGCTCTTGACCCTGTGGGACGTTTCTGCCTGTCTGAGTAAACGTTCTCATTAGAAATATTAAGAATAACAGATTTTACAATCACAACAGACCCACAGTCACATCTGATGGGTACATTATGCTCATGGAGAGAGAGCAGTACATTAAATATATATTAGCCATAAAATGAATGCAGAAAGATTATATAGAAACTTAAATCTAAATGTCAAAACAAACAGGGTTTTTATAGCAGATGAAGAATTGAGGAGAAACAGCTGATGCCTCAGTTTACCACATGACAAATATAGCCAATGACAATGTTCATAGAACGGCACCATCTCATAATACAATCACATCAGTATTCATAGGTAAACTATGAATTTAAATTCCTCCTGTAGTCAATAATTTTATCCCTTAAAACTCATCTTTGATCACCAAAATGACATGTATTTTTTTTTCTGTGAAAAAAAAAATTCTTCATGTTTTAAAATAGCTTGAATGTAACTCTCACGCTTGCCTCATTTAATATATAGGGATCAATGAATATGTAAATTAGCTCCGCCTCCACTCACTCACACCAGCTTAGAGATCCACTCGGTCAACTTACTGAGGTAAATGCTACACAATGGTATCGCTTTTTACAACATCGGACACATAACAGTAATTAATATGATTATCCTTTTGCTTGACTATATTATCAAACAGCCAGTAATGTGTTGCTAATGTTACACAAACCATGTTCTCGTTTGCCATGTCAGAGTCAGACTATTCTATCTTTACAAATGCTTTGAACTCAGAACGTCAGTAAAGAAAGGCATATAGTTCATCAAAACATCATAATACACATCATACAACAACCATATTGCTAAATCTACACAATTCCCCTGCTAGTTCGCTGTTAATGATATGCTAAAGCCCACCGGCACGTTGACATGATTGGTTACAAGGTAGTTTCAGACGTCACAGATACCAGCGATTTCAAACCGTGGGTTTGAGACTGTCTTTTTTTTCTGCAATTTTAAGGAGAAAATACTCAGCAATGGTGTTGACTTATGAATTTGCACATTGTTTGTCTTAAAGTATATTAAAAACACCACAGACACATACAAACAACATTAAAAACTTGGTATCATAACTGTCCAGTGATCTAAAATACCTTTTGGATAACAGTAATCCAATAATGCATTGTAACAAACACATATTTGAGATATACTAACAACCCAATACTAAAAAGCATAGATAAAAATATTTGAAATTAAAATGTACTGTTTTTCTTTTTTTAAATATTTGCGTGAGAAATGTATTCTTTATGCTTTTTTGAGTATACCATGTTTAGCTTAGCAACTTCAAACTAATGAAATCAATAGAATCCCATGCAAATCGGTCACATATGAGGTTCGAGTCCACTGTATCAGTTTCCTCTTAGTTAAATGCAGCATGCATCTATCACATTACAAAGCTGGAAGTGGATACGGCGTGTGCCTATGATCAAACACCTTTAATCTTCTGCATGAATGCCTGTTTTATTGAGACAGAACAGATTCAGTTTATAGAGTCTGTTTTTGGAACACAGGGAAAAACAGACAATGGAGGGGGTACCGTTTTTGGATAGGATGCTGAGTGAACTGTGACTAATTCAGTGGTGGTTTCAGACCGGACTGGCTGCGGGAGATACAGTGAGTCTGATTCTGTGCCAGACTAGTGCAGCCAGTATCATTTTCACAATATCCACACTGTACAAAATGGGGTGATACTGTTGATTTAAGATGTCACACAACAGCCCTTTTTGGAAATACTCAAATCACACAAATAAAAGTAAACCAAAGCCACAAATAAAAGCTGGAGATATGCATGAAAATAGTTGGATACACACAACTTTTCAAATTAAAATTCTCGAAAACCTCCAACAAACACATTTGTCCATTCACTTACAGGAACAGCTCGCTCAAATCCATGCAATAAAACTAATTATAAAACGATTAGTTCCTGTCCTTGATTCTGATTGGTCAATAGCACGATAAAACACGGCTATGACTGCTTCACCCAACAGTTCTGTGTATCACTACACAACACCCTTAGCAAGCACTCTTAGCAACGTAAACGTTCTCAATTGATATTGTTCATTGAAGCTTACTGTATTATGTAGAAGAGTGTTGTGAGAAAGAGATCAAGTGAGCGAGTTTATTACCTGCATTCAGATTTAGCATTTTCCTTCGTACGTCAGTCCTACGTTCATAATAAAAAAATCTGTTTAAATGTCCGATGTATTATCTTGTCCTTTTAACAGTTAAGGGGTTTTCCCGTGACTGACAGCACTAGTCAAAGCATTTGTCAGTTGCGTCTTGTTCCGTGTTCACAACAATGCAGTCTTTTCAATGTAAAAGTCTTCGCTACTGACTGACACACTCATAAAGACAGTCTTTGCCACCATCTTATGGCGTAATAATGTAACTTCTGTTGCTGTTCACGGTCAGGGACTATTTTTTCCGGCGGAAGGAAGGCTTTTAGTAAGAGTTTACTTCATGAAAGTTGCATTGTTACATATTTTTGGCTATTGTGTGGTAACTGTTTTATAAAAGCAATAAGGTACTCGAGGCTAGTGCTGTATCATGTAGAAGTCACAGCTGAAGGGGTTGTAACAATGCCCTTCAGCCGTGACTTATTCACGATACAGCACAGCCTCTCGTACCTTATTGCTTTCATAAATTGATTAAAACTGACAGTAAAGACATTTATAATGTTACAAAAATAATGTCTATTTTTGTAATGTCTATAAATGTCTATTTCAAACAAATTATTTTCTTTTGAACTTTCTATTCATCAAAGAATCCTGAAAAAAAAAACAGTTTTCAGAGAAATATTAAGCAGCATTATTGATAATAATAAGAAATGTTTCTTGAGCATCAAATCAGCATATTAGAATGATTTCTGAAGGATCATGTGACACTGAAGACTGGAGTAATGATGCTAAAAATCTGCTTTCCATCACAGGAATAAATTACATTTTAATATAAATTCAAACAGTACTTCTGAATTGTAATAAAATTTCACAGTATTACTGTTTTACTGTATTTTTGATCAAATAAATGCAGCCTTGGTGAGCAGAAGATACTTCTTTTAAAAACATTAAAAATCTTCCCAATCCCAAACCTTTCAATGCTAGTGTATTAATATACACTTCCGAAAGACATGTTTTATGCACTATTTTTGTGCTGTAGATGGTATTAATTATAGCTGTTACATAATTAAGAGCAAGTAATATATTGTTCAATGGCTTATACAGTGTATAAGAAAAATTAATTTGTATGAACATTGCATTTGTTCCCTTGCTAAAGAGAAAAACTAAATAAAACATCGTAAGGTAGTTTGCATGTCGTAGCTGGTTTAAGCTGGATTAGCTGGTTTACCAGCAAAGCCAAACAGGTGTTTAGCTGGTCACACAGCCTGACCAGCTGACAAGTACACAAAAACTAGTAAAGCAGATTGGGCAGGCTTAGAGACTAGTTTATCCGACCTAGGCTGGTTAAAACTGTATTTTTCAGCAGGTTTACATGGCTAAGACTGATCCCTATAACCCCCTAAAAATGTGCACCATCTCAACAAACCATGTCACTCCCTGCAGATGTCCATATTAAATTATTTCCTCACAAAAAGTAGCTAAACAAATTTCCATCAGACAGATATCCATCAGATGCAACCCTTCGCTCAGTGTCTGTGTGCATTACTCATAAAATCACAGAGGATGTGGCTCTGCTCGCTTTATGAGAGGGAAATGAGATGGAGGGAAATCTGCAAACATGTGGATACATAACCTCGGCCTGGGTGGGTCTCTGCTGTGTCCTGTTTTCCAGGGAATACTTCACACTTCCATCCAAAAACTAGAAAAATCACAGTTTTGACAGCTGTGTTATCTTCCATTACAGAAAGAGAAATGATACGCCATCTCCGCTGATAAGTGCGTATGCCTTCAGGAAATCAAACAC
>CM075474.1:35290243-35500243 GCA_037950665.1 Hypophthalmichthys nobilis
TAACCAAAACAACTGACTTCATAATCAATCTGTTATCGCGTATATTAAAATCTGCCCATTTGCAAACAGCACTAGGGTTTTTTTAAATGCCATGATGGAAAAAAACGCTCTTTTTTGGATGACACTAGATTTACACTTCATAATTTAGCCATTCCGTTCGAAATGTCTGTTTGCCAACAACACTATACATTTTTTTTTTTTTCCATGCTCTTAAAACAGATGAGCCCAGGTCTCTGCAATGCTTTTAAGCTCAAAGAGAGCAAAAAGAACAGTTCGGAAACAAGTGTAATAGTACGACAGCACAGAAGACGAGGTAATATGTGATTCACAGCTCTCTGTGGTCTTAGCACATCCTAATTGACATCCTAAATGGAATAGCACCAAATTCCCGTGCAGATGTGAGCCTTACATAATAGGTGTGAGTTTCACAGTTCTCCATATGGACAGGTAAAAACAATAGGGTTCTTTTCGGTCTTCTTTATATGCGTTTAATTAGATTTCCGTTGCAATTTCACAAGCTGCAAATATATACAGTCATATATATATGTAACTTTACACACCCCTTTCCAGAATCTGTAAGATGTTTAGCATTTGCACAAGCTGCATAACAGATATTTAAATATATTCCATAAGACAAAAAAACATGATCATTTGGTTTACATACCCTTGATTCTTAAAATCACGTGTTGCCTTGAGCATTAGTGACTGTTTGTGATAATTGTGTTTGAGTCGCTCAGTTGTTCAATAATATTCAAATATATGTTAGACCAAATAGCTTCATCAGAGCAATACTTTAATAATAATAACACATAATTCACTTTTAAATTTGTCAATAATAAATATAAAATTTAAATAATAATAGTATTTGTATAATATTAAAAAATTATGATCCCTATATTCCATAAGGAGCATGTAAACTTATGAAAAGAACTGTATATAATATTTAGCTCGTCAATTTTGTGTAGTATAATGATGCTTTTTAAAATATTATGTGTAGATTCTAGTTCTAAAACCTTGTGAGCTGTCTTCTGCCTACATAGGCAGCTGCTTTTTAAGGGATTGTCACTGCTAACAACACAATATTATTGGCCATAAAGACGCATACAGTAGCACGAGGCGTCACTAGGCATTTTTTCCACCCAGCCCCCCTAAAAATTTGCGATTAACTCCTTAATATGTACACTAATTCGTGATCGCCTCAGTCCCCTTTAAAACTCGCATAAACCATTGACAGGCTTCGGCTCATCCCCATATTTTAGTCTGCGTTATTCAGTGTTATCTTCAATCAGAAGCAGCGCATTTATTGATAGATTGTTATGATATCTACATCTGTGTAGTTCTTTGTCATAAATGCAGTTTACATAATATGATGCGGAAGCAATTCAAGATGGTTTCCCATCCACTGTGAAATCTGGTATTATTTATTTTAAATTCCTTTTATCTAAATGGTATGAGACTTTTCCTACTCTTGCTACTTCATACTTCAGTGCAATAAAATTGCTAAAAATTTGTTATAATATTCATTGTATAATAAATCCAAAGGCAAAACACATGAAAAGAACTATAAAAGGGAGTGGAAATGGCAAATGAGCTAATGAGTTGTCCTCTGCTGCCATCTACTGGTTATAGTGGTAATTTCATGTCATTTTCATGTTAAAAGTGTTTGTTTTCCAACAGGTGACAGAAATCCTTCACTAAAGCATGGCACATTTTCCATGTTATCACCATGAATGAAAATGATAAATGTAGATCTTCTTTAAAGTTAATTTTACTGCACAAATGTAGAGTTAAAACATAACAGTGTTTAAAACATTACGTGTTGAGAAAAAAAAAGTAAAATATTTTTCTCACATATTGCCAATCTAGACAATTACAATAAAATAAAGTGTGTCTATATTCTTAATGAATATTAGCTGGTTATTTAAAATGATTAGAAATTAATTCAATATTCAGGGTAGTGTAGAACCTGTATTGTTCATGCCTACCCTAGTATACGAACAATATATTAAATTATTTTTTTTTTTATCATACCCTTATTGGGGGCTGAGCACCCCTAATATTAAAATCCTAGAATCACACCTCAGTAGCACACAAAAATACTGGGTAAAATAGATTAAAGTAGATTCAAGTCATTTTTATCAACACGTCAGGTTTTGAAAGAAATGCATTTAATGCATTTACACAATGCTCATCATCACAATGCATTGTGGGATTGCCTTCTCTAGAATACATGCATTGCTGGAAAATAGGTTATTCTAACAGGCATCATAATCATGCTGCTTAGCTGTACCTTAGTCTTTGCTTTTAAAGCACCATAAATGGTGACTTAAAATGCTACCTATGTCTGTATTTATATTAAGTGAAGCAATTACTAATATTGGAATATTAATGCATTCTTTTTGATGCAAAAAACAACCTCATACTTACATTATGTTTTTGATATCAGGCTTTAGAAAAAGTGTTTAGCACATGAGTTAGACAGCTAAGCAAAGATATTATGGCTTTATGTTAATACTTAGGAAGCTGGCTACATAGGCAGCATTTTCAGGCATCACAGACACATTACTGACATGAATGCTGATCAAAAAGTAGCCAGAGTAATTGGTGACATATTACACTACTTTCTATGCAGAGATTAGAAATGATTCAAGGAACAAAAACTGAAAACAGTTTTGTTTTTTGTTTTTTTCTGAATGAAATGGAAGGCTGGAATTTTTCCTAAAAAAACAATGACCAAAAGGATTTTCCAAGTGAACTTTCAGATTTAAACCACTTCCTGTTGCATGAGTCCTTCAGTGCTCGTACACTGTTACGAGGGAAAGATTTCACCTGTCCAGTGCTGACTGCAGGGGAATTGTGTCTGATTCTGCAGCACAAAGACTATGCTTTGGTAAAATGTGTTATCAGTCGTCTTTATTCCTGCACTGTTGTATTGCAGGCAGCATTGCATGTATTCTTTGCAGACAATCCCAAAATGCATTGCGATGATGTTTTGGTGTTATAGTTTAGTATAACTTTAGGTTTTGTTAAGATTTTAAATTAGATTTATCTTTTTATATTTTGTTTTCACTTTAATTTTAGTTAAAGTTTTAGTCATTTTGTTTTGTGATTTTGTCATTTTTATTCGTTTTTTTTTTTTTAAATATCTGTATTTTTTATTACATTTTTAAATTTTTTACAATTAGTTTTAGTTATTTTAGTACTTCAAGTTAAACTAAACTAAAATGAGAAATGTTGCCTTAGCAACTAGCTGAAATTAAGTTCTCTTTAGGTTACACTTTATTTCGATGGTCCACTTAGACGTTCTACTAACTATAGGTAACTTTGCAAGTACATGTCAACTTATTATACTAACCCTACACCTAACAGTCTAGTAATACTCAATTAATACTCTAATGAGAGTTAGTTGACATGTAGGTGCAAAGTTATGTATAGTCAACAGAATATCTGAAGTGTAAACTATTTTAATAGTGAAAACCATACTTGAGTTATTAAAATTTGAGAAATTTTTCCTAAGAATTCTAAAACTTAATTTGGATTAACTTGATTAGACACCTTTTCAGTGGTTCTAAGTCAAGAGAAAGGCAATTAAAACAACACCTATTGAATGAAATGCATCTAAATAAAAATGGACAAACACAGTTTCAGAGTAGTGTGTATTTCTATGCTAATGAACCAAATTCTTAGATTAGAAAGCTCACCTCAAACTCTAATGTAAGCAACAGTCTCCTGTGCACTTCACATAAGAAATGCTATTTTGTTTGGCACGTGAATTAACTTCACATAAAGAGCATTCTGAATGAGTCACTTCTCTGCATTGGGGTTAAGTTGCTGCCTATGTAGGCAGTAGACATGAAGGCAGCTCACTAGGTTTTGGATCAGAATACTATAATGACATAAAAATCATCTTTTTTTGAGTGACATTAGCCAAATCCAATGTGATGTTTACAAATTTAACCTGACTGGGTTCTGAATATCTTAAAAAAAAAAAAAAAAAAAAAAAAAAAAACACTGCTATTATAAACGTTTTCTTAAGCAGAGGGGTTGTTTGTCCAAAATGTCGCACTATACACTTATCCACTATGTACTTATGCACCATGTACTCAACCGCGTAGTGTATGCATTTTATGTGGTCTGTTAGCCCCTCCCCTTCCGCTACGTAATTAAAGCTGTGACAGTTGAAATCCATCTTACCTGTTGGGGTCCTCGTACATTTTCGTGCGATGCAGAAGATGCAGATGTGTGAGCTGACGAAGAGGGGGCGGAGTATGACGAATAAGACTCCTCCCTCATTGTGTGCATTTGGTCTCCCATGTCCAGCCTGTGCAGAGGCAGGTCCACCCGTTTATCCGGTGTACTGTTGAGAAAGTCGTACTCGTCGTCTGTGTTTGGGGGAAACTTCACACTCAGGCCTCTTAGGGAATCAAAAATCGCATCGTCTGGAACGGCGCCGCGTGATGCGAGGGACGCGGAGGTCGAAGATTCGTTGACCTCTGGCCTCAGCGCTGAGGAAAAGGGCACCTCGGCTTGTTCCGCCGTGTCGTCGGTGCACTGGATGGGCATGGAAAACTGCACTGGAGTCAGAAAGGAAATCAACAAAACATTTATGTGTTTGTCTAACACCAGTGCTCGTATCATGAAAAATATGGTAACATTTTTAATATTAGTTAACTACATTAGTTAACGTGAACAAAGAACAATACTTCTATATTATTTATTAATCTCAGTTAATGTTAATTTCAACATTTACTAACAGATTTTTAAAATCTGTTAACATCAATATATGCACTTTGAACTAACATGAACAAACAATGTACAATTGTATCTTTATTAAAGAGGTCCTATTATACTTTTTTACATTTTCACCTTTCTTTAGTGTGTAATGTTGCTGTTAGGGTTAGCAAAGTTCCAAAAGCACAAAGTCCCTCCAGCAGGAGTTATCCCGGGAACGAACACGTCACAATGTTCCTCGTTTAAATAATTCCCATCCATGGAATATGCAAAATAAAGGGGCGGGGCCTGGTTGACTTAGTTAGTAGTGTGCTGAAACTCGCGGTTATGGTAAGGGACGAGACATTTCCCAAACACACTCGAAGCGCTTGACCAATCACAACACACTGATCCAGCCGAGCAATCAGAGCCCAAAAACAAAGTCAAAAGGGCTTAATAGGTCCTCTTTAACAAACACTAACAAAGTTTAAAAAACGCTGTAAAAAATATATTGCTCATTGTTAGTTCATTTTAGCTAATGCATTTTCATACACATCATAATTCCTATTCTGATAGGTGCCTTTTTTTAAGTTGCTCTGGATAAAAGCGTTTGCTGAATGCGTATATGTAAATGTATTAGGAGGAAGAAGTAATTGTTGCATTTGTCAAAGTTTTCCAGGAAAGTGCCGTCAAATCTTTGAAAGAGTCTTGTGAAATAATCAGTACTTGTGGTACATGTGTTAACAGGTATTTCCAGCATCAAAAACAAGTTTCTGGTACAATAAAACAAGAAATTACAATCAAAAGTGATTGCTTTAAACTCACTTACACAAGCAATGCTTTTTGACCATCACAAGCCATAAAGGTAAGTCATTTTGCATAGAAGTGTTTGCTAAATGAATAAAATAATGTAAATGCATCTATTAAAGGGGACCTATTATGACCCTTTTCACAAGATGTAATATAAGTCTCTGGTGTCCCCAGAATGTGTCTGTGAAGTTTCAGCTCAAAATACCCCACAGATCATTTATTATAGCTTGTCAAATTTGCCCCTATTTGGGTGTGAGCAAAAACACGCCGTTTTGTGTCCCTTTAAATGCAAATGAGCTGCTGCTCCCGGTCCCCTTTCCAGAAGAGGGCGGAGCTTTAACAGCTCACGCTTCGGTTGCTCAACAACAACAAAGCTGGAGAATCTCACGCAGCCAAAATGAGGATTGTCAGTAACGGTGTTCAGCCTTACATTGTTCAAACCGGAGTCGACACTGATGGAGAGACTCAGGAAGAAGTTACAACTTTTAGAATGAAACTGGACGTTTCTGAATGGTTAGTGGATAAATTTATGTAGTTGCTGTGGAGTTGATTCAACTCATTGACTAGCATGTGCCGTCATGTTAATCTTTTGTGCAAATCCAGCGTTGAATTGACCCTCGTTTGTGAAGCAGTCTGGCGTAAAATGACGGCATGACAACAACACTCTACTACAACAACTCTTCCTCTTCTCTAAAGAAGCCAAACATGGCCTTACTGCCTTTGTTGTGTGTTCTCGGGGGCGGGGTTTATGTAAATTTCGGGGTTAGTGATGTCACCAACCTGGGAAAAAGCTTGTTGTAGTCCCTACCAGCCGTTTGTTGTAGTCCTTAAAAAGAGATTTTCTGTAAAAGAAAATATCTCCCTTTGCATTGAACTTTGAGCGTTGTAACTTTGCAGATGTTGTTTATGCTCAAACAGCAACATTACACACTAACTAATGTTAAAAAAGTGAAATCATAATCAAGGACCCTTTTAAGAGGAACACAGGCCTCATGTAAATGGTGGAGAAAAGTCTCAAACTTTCCCTGCAATTAGAACTAGATCGAAGATAAACTGATTGTGCTTTAGCATCAAGGAACAGCTCTGAATCAAGCATTTTTCTCTTGTCAATCTCTCTTTTGCTCATATAGATATGAGGACATTAGTATGCAAATGCAAAGAAAGCACAGCAGTGATATGCACACCATGCAACGCTGACTATTAATGAGGAACTCTGTCAATTTTAGCACCAAACAATGCAGTGAGAATTGCTCTACCATAACAACTGTGTCAGCCACTGCCACTGCAAGAGCAATTAAAATCAACTACAGAGCTCGAAATTCACCTCCAATGTGTCCTGATCAAAGTCTCTTATCACACTGAGAAGGCTAGTAATGTAACATTATGAAATCATAATTATCAAAGCGTGGCTCAGATTCAGTTACTGACATCCATAATTCAACCTCCTTGTAAACAGATGGAGACATTTATTAAAAAGGCAGCAAGTCTGAGATCATTGTGAGAAAAAGTAGTATGTTATTACTATAGGGATGCACCGATATGAAAATTTGAAAGCTGATAAACAAAAACATAAACAAAAGTGCTGATTTATACCCCAAAAAGAACAAATAAGCACCATAAAAGTATCAAAACAGTATGATATTATATTATGTGATTTGTGCAAAGTCTTCTAAAGTCATATGATAGTTTCATGTGAGGAACAGACCCAAATTTAAGCTGTTTTCACTGATTTTGCTGGGTGAGCTATTCCTATAATCTTGAAATAAAAGTATATATTATTTTTAACTAGTTAGAGGGATATAGTAGTTCACTCAAATGATTGGTGATTATTATTTCCATAATCCCTCAACAATTAACCTGACAACATATCCACAGTGATGCCAATAAATCTACTGTTATTCATACTGGACTGTGATGTGGAAAAAAAAAAAAAAAAAAAAAAAAAAAAAGGACTTTGCATTTTTAAAACCAGAATTACACAACACCAGTGATTGCCAAGATGTAGCTATGTGGTCCTTAAATGTGTTTTTTATTACATGACAAATACTGATATATTTACAGTGCGGTTTTCCAGAAGCCCTAACCAGGAGTATGAGCAATAGTATCAGCTATTAGTAATGCTTGCCTTAGCAAACGCTCCTAATTGCATTTATACGTATGGAAGTTCCATGGGGCAAAAACACACCGTCCTTTCTGCATGCTTTCCATCATGCAACCACGTCCAAAAATACATCTCACTGGCGTATTGTTTTCCAAGTGATTTCACAGAGGACACATAATTGTGTAACAGTGTGCTGCTTCAAAACAACATTTATCAAAGTGATAATTGAACACACTCATCTGCTCAGTCTATTTTAATGCTGTGTTGAGATCAGAGGTCATTGGAGCAAAAAGCCCTTTACACCGTGGCTTTGCGTCGAGTATTTCTGCTTTTAATTGTGTGAAAGAACAAACAATGAAATGTATAATTACTAGTATGCTGCATTACACTACTAGCTATATAATTACTAATTTGTTGTGACATTTTTGAAGTAATTGTAACTCCGCCGTTTTTATTTTACCTAATTTAATTAGAATGGAAAGAAACGCACTTGGGTGAGGTGGTATAACAGCTATAATTTAATAAAGGATATTAGTCAGAAATTTCAAATTAGGTTCTAAAAAATGATTTTACCATTAGCGGTCTCGTTTCCTTTGTGTATTCTCTTCAGGTGATCTTTCTGCCTTCTGGTTAGAGTCTGAATCCTCTGGAAAGTCCCCTGGATTTCCTGCCAAGTGTCCAGAAAATTCTCACTAATCGAAAGAGAAAGAGAAGTCAAATGTCTGCTGGGGTCTTTCAAAATAATAATGCTAATGAAACACAAAACCAGCATTAAGATTAGAAAAACAAATAACTTTATCCAGAATATCTAGTTACTCACAATTCACTGGGAAGAACTTTAAAAGAAACTTTTTGGAAACACATTTAAACACATTTAAATATATTAAAATGTGAATGGTATAAAACTTTATATAAATACATACCAAATATTAGTAAATAACCAAACTATGTAAATAACCAAACTAAGTAAATAACTAAACTAACTAAACAAAGTGATTAAGTAACTTGTAAATAACTAAACTAAGTAAATAACTGAACTAAACTAACTAATTAAGTAACTTGTAAATAACTAAACTAAGTAAATAACTGAACTACCTAAATAACCTAATTAAGTAACTTGTAAATAACTAAACTAAGTAAATAAATAACTAAAGCAAGAAAATAACCAAACTATGTAAATAACTAAACTAAGTATTTAAGTGACTTGTAAATAACTAAATAAATAAATGAACTAACAAAATTATTAACTTAATTACTTAGTTTAACTGAACTAACTAAACTATGTAATTAAGTAACTTGTTAACTAACTAAAACTAAGTAAATAACCAAACTAAGAAAATCAATAACTAAACTAAGAAAATAACTTCAATGCCTAACTATATAAATAAAGAAATAAATAAAAACATAAAATATAAAAGCCTTGAGTGCACAATCTTTCATTAAAAATAAATTTTATTTAACATTAAGTCCCATCTTTCCAATAGAATATCTAGTCCTGACATGTAATTTAAAGTTAATTGGTGGGTTCTATAGGTGCTGTACATTACAGCCATTTCTATATGGTATAAACAGCTGGAACACTGTATTACCCAATCATATGGAGTTCATTACGGCAGCATTTTACCACCATATTTTAAATATCTGGGCCATACTTTTCACTTTTGGTGACATTTTCTCCCATAAGCCCTAGTTAACTTAAAGTTAAACCAAAAAAGCCATAAACCATAAAGTTTAACCTCCCCACTTCTGAATTTCACACAACATGACATTTAAGTATATTTAGACATGTTCACCTCCCCTTGTTCCATCCAAACTGATGCTACATCAACTGAACTACATTAGTATTTCATGAGCATGGGGTATCAGGGTGTTGTCTCTGGATCAGTTTGAATGTTATTCAGATATTATACAAGATATATTCTGCAAGAACAATACTGACCTGCTAATTCCAATAAACAAACTTAACAGAGTTGTTAATCAGTTGTTTTAGTTCAAGTTTAAACCTTTAGTCTGGGTGCCCATGGGACTGAAGTGTAAAATCCTTCATTAAAATTTAAGTATTTTTTAAAGTGATATGATTCATCTACCTCTTCATTGCGCAGGGAGCAGATTTTGTACGAGGAAGAATCCCAGAATACTCTGTGGGTTCATTTATCTGCACAAAAACAAACAGAAAACAAATATATATATGGCTACAGTATGTCAACACATAAAATCAAAATGATCAAATATTTATTTCACATTTTTCTCTCTAAATGCATGAACAAGATGTAGTACTGAAAGCTATAAAGCTTCGCTGGATGAATCAAAGTAAAACATATCTGCATTAGAATATAAATATATTAAAAATAATATATATTTACACTACCAGTCAAAAGTTTGGACACTGTAAGATTTTTAATGTTTTTAAAAGAAGTTTCGTCTGCTCACCAAGACTGCATTTATTTAATTAAAAATACAGTAAAAACAGTAATATTGTGAAATATTATTACAGTTTAAAATAACTGTTTTCTGTTTGAATATATTTTATAAAGTAATTTATTCCTGTGATCAAAGCTGAATTTTCAGCATCATTACTCCAGTCTTCAGTGTCACATGATCCTTCAGAAATCATTCTAATATGATGATCTGCTGCTCAAGAAACATTTCTGATTATTATCAATGTTGAAAACAGTTGTGTACTTTTTTTTTTTTTTCAGGATTCCTTGATGAATAGAAAGTTCAAAAGAACAGCATTTATCTGAAATACAAAGCTTTTGTAACATTATACACTACCGTTCAAAAGTTTGGGGTCAGTAAGAATTTTTATTTTAATTTTTTTTAAAAGAAATTAAAGAAATTAATACTTTTATTCAGCAAGGATGCATTAAATCGGTCAAAAGTGACAGTAAAGACATTTATAATGTTACAAAAAATTATATTTCAAATAAATGCTGTTCTTTTGAACTTTCTATTCATCAAAGAATCCTGAAAAAAAAAAAAATATTGTACACAAATATTTTGTACAATTGTACACAATAAATGTTTCTTGAGCAGCAGATCATCATATTAGAGTGATTTCTGAAGGATCATGTGACACTGAAGACTGGAGTAATGATGCTGAAAATTCAGCTTTGATCACAAGAATAAATTACTTTATAAAATATATTCAAACAGAAAACAATTATTTTAAATTGTAATAATATTTCACAATATTACTGTTTTTACTGTATTTTTAATTAAATAAATGCAGCCTTGGTGAGCAGACGAAACTTCTTTTAAAAACATTAAAAATTCTACCGTGTCCAAACTTTTGACTGGTAGTGTGTATATATATATATATATATATATATATATATATATATTATACACAATTTAAGGCAGTACAACAAATTCTTATATTAATGTTTAACAATTTATTGAAAGTGCTTTTTTTTCTCATTACAGTAATGAGAACTGAAGCAGATATGTGCTTAATTGTTGTGAAAATAATGTCTGAATGTAAAGAGGTTTCGTATGATTCACCCAGCAGAAAATACTTTAAAAAGTCCATTAAAAAGCTCAAAAGTCTGCACAATTTCACAAAAAAACCACTTACTCCCTTAATTATGGCACCTTTGAGTGAATTTGCTATAGAATAACATACTTTGTTGCATTTACAGGTTCGGCCCACTACAGATTTTGAATGGAGGCCATTATCTACCCAAGATTAAGTTCAGGAAAAGGAGAAAGTGGCCATTTCAAACCGTTATGTCTATATCTTTCAGTAACAGTCATCTAAAAAAAGTGACACCTCCTTTCATGAGAGAGAACTCAATTCTCAGTGCCTCTGCTACACTGGTTAGAGATCTGGTCGAGCACAAGAAAGCATTATGCTCTAGTGCCCCCTGTGGGTTAAAATGTGTGCGCGATTAAAACAATTGAGAAGAATTATCACACTGGATTCAATTAGAGAAACATTCTCACTATGGACAGATAGCGATGAAAAATGATATCAAACTGTGAAGAGAGAGAACTACATCTTTTTCACACATTTCTCACAACTTAACCCTCGAGTGAACTGTGGATAACTAGCAAAGCACTGCAAACTCAGCTATTAGGTTTGTCTGTGCTTACAGGCGGTTAACGATGATAACACAATATAAAGGCTGGAAGGTCTGGGGTCACGGTCAGAGAAGTCCTTTCAGAACAATTACATCACAAGCAAATAACTGGAAAAAAACAACATGGTGCATATCCTTGTGTTTGGACAAAGTGTTGCAAGTCACCGAGGGGAAATGCAAAACTCTGAAATCAAACATAGGCCAGAGTCACATCCCTTTATATGGACATTAAGAGAAAACACCCACCAGGAAATGGTTAGTCCTGTGGGAACTGGATGGGTTGTCAGAGCGATGATCGCTAGGTGACAAGGTTTCTACTTCCTGTTTTCTGTACGCAGGCTCACAGACCTCCTCTGAAGAAAAGAAGAAAAAAAAAAAGGGCCACGTTATCACAGTCAAACTCATCAACAATAACAAGAACAGTCATCAAATCAAAGCGTGCATGTGACTGGTAACATGCTAAAATAACACTCTCATACGGAGCATGATGATCTAGTATATGCATAAGATTAATGTTAAATTATGTTTAAAGTAATAATAATGCTATAACTTCACTTACATACATTTTCATGTGCATAATGCAGTTTGTTAAATTGTCTGATGCTTTCAAAGTATATTTATAGTCTTACAGATGTCTCAGGTTTAGTTTATATATAGTGTATACAAAGAAATTTTTTTTACATCATATGAATACGGAAATGTCATGAGTAGTAGGGATGCATGATATATCAGCCGATATATGTTCATTTTTAATGTTATCATTAATCGGCCCGATAAGAAAATTTGGCCGATTTATTAAAGCCGATAAATAAATGATTATTTCCTTCAGCTGAGACACTTCAGATGCGCACTGTCCGCCATGATGGTTTTCAATTGCTTGAAAACTTCAAAAAGGAAAATCCAGTTAAGTGCAACATGTACAGCTCAAGTCTGTCATATAGGCTACATAAAATTATAATGAGAACATTATAATTGTGTGTTTAGGACATGGCTTTTAATGGTGAAACTTTTATTTTTGTATTCAGGCTCTCAAAAATTATATATAAAGCTAAATCCAACTTTTTCGACCAATATATCGGTTATCGGCTTTCAAATATAAAGAATTATCGGTTATCAGCCAAAATTTTCATATTTTCAGTGCATCCCTAATTAGTAGGAATGATTTCTAAAGATTTTTCATCTTATATTGAGCATAATCTTTTCTTGATTCTTAATTCTTTAAATCAGAGGATGTAATACACAACCAATTTTTATTGTTCCATGTTAAAACATATTTTATATATTTATTTTTCCAGATAAAGAGTATGAAAACAGAAATTGATCCTTATAAATTAGGGATGCACCGATATGAAAATTTTGTCCAATACCGATAATTCCTTATATTTGAAAGCCGATAACCGATATATTGGCCGATAAATCTAAATCTCAATTTTTATATAATTTTTGAGAGCCTGATTACAAAAACAAAAGTCTCACCATTAAAAGCCATGTCCTAAACACACGATTATAATGTTCTCATTATAATTTTATGTAGCTTATATGACAGACTTGCACTTTACTAAACTGTACTTTCCTTTTTGAAGTGATATTAATCATATTTCAAGCAATTCAAAACCATAATGGCGGACAGTGCGCATCTAAAAACTGAAGTGTCTCATCTGAAGGAAATAATCCATTATTTATCGGCTTTAATATATCAGCCAAATTTTCTTATCGGGCCAATAATGATAACATTAAAAATGAACATATATCAGCCGATACCGATATGGTGGCTATTAATATATCATGCATGTTTTTTTAAAATAAATATTCACTTGTATTATATACATTATATTTTTCTTAATCTTTTTTAATCAATTTGTATTTGCACAATGTACACTATCAGTCAATAATGTGAATTTATTAATAAAAACTATTTGATCTAAATGCTTCTGGTTAAAAGCAAATAAATTGTGTCCAAATACAAATTTCTTTGATGAATAAAACTTTTAATTATAAATAATTTTTAAAAAATGCATCTCATTAACCTCACTGCCTGGTGAATCTAGACAAAGGGTGGCAATTTTGAAGAAGTTCGAACATCAGATAGTTCCCATATTTCCATTTGTGTTACTTCACTGTTTTAATGACTACTGTTATATTAAAATGTACACACCTCATTTTTTTCACCTCATGACTATTTCCACCTGATGCTTTTAAGTTGATTTACAGACAGTTGAATCAGTTGTTATAATGCAAATCTAAGTTTCTAACCTGGTGCATGTTTACGGAACGAGCTGAGCTCAGCTTTGAGATTTAAGATGGTCTTGGCCTGCTCCTCTATCTGTCTCTCCAGCTGCTGAGTGTGCCGTTGATACTGCTCGGTCTGCAAAAGCAATGGGTCCGCGTTAGTGTCTGTCTGCCCACTCTCACGCAAACAAATTGATTAAAATAAAACGCTTCTGATGGAAGTGATAGTTCACAAACGGCACCTTATGCTGAAGTTCCTTTCTGGCCAACTCTTTTTCAATAGACGCATTACGGTACGCTTCGAAGGCTTTGTTGAGCTGCTCACTGATGTTCCTGTCCATTCCGGGGCCTTCAGTAACATTCCGAACGGGTGGTCCCGGGCCCTCGTCCCAGGCACACACAAACCCCTTCTTTAACTCAAGAGGAGTGAGATCAGCAACCGGACCTGTCAGTAACAGCTAAAAACACACACGAGCTTCATCAACACAGATTTTCAACTGCCAGAGGTACTAATAACATAAAACGCCAGTTTAACGTCTCATATTTTGCCAACATCACATGAATGTGATAAACTTGATAACGTGACAAAAGCCACTGAGTGAAAGTCCTTTATTTTCCAGCACCTGGTCTGCATTAGTGTTTCAATATGAATATCGTTGTTAATTATCATAATAAATTACAAAACATTGTGGCAAAACAAGTATTTTTCCCTCCTTTCTATCTTAATTTCACATTGCAAACCTCGCTGGGGTTGACAACTTTTAAGAAACATGCATACAAATACCAATGTGTTCAGTTAGATTCAGTTTAACGTCAGTATTTAGTCTTGTCAAACAGGCAAAAATTGAAATAAATGTCACACGAGGAATAATTTAATGTGTAACTTTAAAATGTCTAAACAATTTCTGAGTCTATAGGGAGCCCGATCTTTATATTTCTCAGGCTAGATTTGTTTTTTAAACCCATATAGATTTAAATCTATTTGAAACCTATTGAAAATTCACAATTACTGCCCAGGAAAAAAGAAAAACACAGCTCATCATGACACATACTGGCTATGTGGGGTAAGTTGTCACAATGGGAACTTGGCATTAAACAACCTTTTCTTAGACAAAATTATTCATGAAAAAGCAGAAATATAAAAGGAAATATGCAAAATACCACATCTTTGTTTAGGACGATATATATTGTAAAAAAAAAACCCAATATATAAAACATGTGACAGCCAGCCCTAATCTGACATTTAAGTTAAATACTCAGTTCAACATTTCAGTTTCTTTAGTGACTATAGTTGTCTATTGTGTTCACTTGTTAGCAAACAGATAAAAATTATGATGATATCGCAATTTTAGTTTGGAAGACAGAACTCACATTGTGTTTGAAACAAAAAAAACCCTCAAAACTCAAAAAAAGTTATTGAGAAACAGACCTTGTGACAACTAGCCCCGGCCTAGACACTACAACAAATAATGTGTTTCAAAACAGTTTTCTAAGAACAGCCACTAAACTTTATACTTTAAGAAAACACTTTCAATGTTAATAAAACAAGTGAAGCAACAGAAATATAACACAATAACCCAACCAAACTACCCAGTGACAGAAAACCCGAGGCGTTTTCGACCAACTCAAAGCAAAAGCGACCCATCAAACATCCTCATATCTGAACACACCGAAGTGAATGAAGTAAGTGCACTCATTAGTGTGCATCACTGGCGTCTTACCTTCACTCCAAAACAGCCCAAACGCATACAGTTAAACGCAGTTTGGACATCGCGACAGTGCCACACGTATATTTACGCATTTAACGGGAGGAAATGAACTCTTTCGTACAAATGAACATTTTGTATGTTTTACAATGAGCTGGAACTTCCCTCGCGGGGAATCCCCAAAGCGCCTTCGACTTCCGCCTGCCGAGGCTCCACCAATCAGCTGCGAGTGTGTTTTTGTGCCTGTGTGTGCGCGCGCGAGTGTGCGTGCATTGGGTCTGTTATAAATATCACTGTGCTTGTGTATCCAGTCTGATCTACTGAAACACACAATAGCATGTTGATATATATATTTTTATCATCGTTTTGGCGTTACAAATGTACAGTTTGGGTCATACCAGTGAGCACATTACATTGAAATTAATATTATTTAATGCAAATTTTGGTGAGGTCAAATGTACACTGTAAAAAAAAAAAGAATTGTTGGTTTGGTAACATTTTGAGTAACATTTGCCTTAACATTTTGAGTTCATTGAAATTAAACATTTGAGCTGATACAATGAAGGTGAACAGAAACTCAAAATATTGTGTTATCTGAACTATATTAATTATTTAAGTTGATCTGACAAAAAAAAATGTGTTGACTTTCTTTTTTTCTTTCTTTCTCTTTAAAAATGTGTTGAGTAAGTATACAAGGATCACTGTAGATTGACATTTGTATCTAAAAATGTCTTTAATAATGAATATCTGATGCCAGATACACATAATAAAACATAAAATTATACAGTGACTTAATTCTATTTATATATTATTATATATATTATTTTTTATTATGGAGATGCTTTTTCTTTTGGCCCAAATGCCCATCCTTGTATCCATGTTTGCATTGTTATCACTTTGTTTATCTATAAACATCTCTTTATATTTTATGTATATTATATTATACAGTAACTGAACATTATGCATTGTAAGTTATAATGTTACACGTCATCAACCATCAAACTTTCCCTCTTTTAAAGTACTGAAACATTCTATCATAATGACATCATCATCCTGTCAGGAAGTGAACTTTTCAAGAACAAATACATGTACATTATCTTATTTTCTTTGTGATTATCAGTACAGTAGGAGGTTGATTAAAAATATCAAAATATATGAAAGCACAGTTATTTTACAACATACTGTATATTAAAGTGCTTGATATGGCACAATGCAATTTATTAATGTCCTACAGAAATGACCTTCAGAATCACGATTTCTAAATATAGATTAGTATCCCATATGCTTACATAAAGTGTCACAGGACCTGTTCTCTATTTGTGCAGAGGAATGTAAGGCATTCCCCCATGCAGTCATCCATATGTCACTCAAACAGAATGAAGGGCTCAAGTTACAAGTGTCACTTCCTGTCTGCTTCACCATCAACTACACCTTCAATACATCTGATTAGTAATAGATGTTGCCTTTAAAGCGACTCTATGTAAAAGCAGTTTGGTTCATTGATGAATAAGTGAGTTGATAGTGAAAGCACTGTTGATCACCCTCTATTGCGGATTTCAGCTGATGCAAAAACAAGCATTTCATTGCACTTTAACCTCTCTCCGGCCTGTTGAACTTTCAGCTCACCATTCAGAATGTCAACAAAACCGGGCGCGCTGGATGTAATGTCACAAAATGACCTCTAGATGGCAGCGTTACTCATCTTTGAATCAAACAGGGTGATCAAAGATCACTAAAACTGAAACTAAAACCATGAAACAGCTCTAGTTACTTGAAATAAAATAAACTTTAAGTGAAATATAATTAAAAAAAAACGTATTTTATCTCAGCATTTGGTTTAACTTGTTGTAGGCTACTAAAATAATTAGAAATGAAATAGAATTAATGAAACTATTCATACTTAAGAAAAAAAAACTAATAAAAATGAGAAACACACACAGCAAAATTACTAAAACTTCAACTAAAATTAAAACGAAAGCATATAAAAATATCTAAAGATAAAAACTAATATCTCAATGATACAAGTCTACATGAAGAGATAATATTTTCTGGAAGCAGGAAAAATGGGCAAGCGTAAGGATTTGAGCGAGATTGACAAGAGCTAAATTGTGTCAGAGCATCTCCAAAACTGCAGCTCTTGTGGGATGTTCCTGGTCTGCAGTGGTCAGTATCTATCAAAAGTGGTGAACCGGCGACAGGGTCATGGGCGGCCAAGGCTCATTGATGCACGTGGGAAGCGAAGGCTGGCCCGTGTGGTCCGATCCAACAGACGAGCTACTGTAGCTCAAATTGCTCAAGAATTTAATGCTGGTTCTGATAGAAAGGTGTCAGAATACACAGTGCATCGCAGTTTGTTGCATATGGGGCTACATAGCTGCAGACCAGTCAGGGTGCCCATACTGACCCCTGTCTACTGCCGAAAGAGCCAACAGTGGACACGTGAGCATCAGAACTGGATCACGGAGCAATGGAAGAAGGTGGCCTGGTCTGATGAATCACGTTTTCTTTTACATCACATGGATGGCCGGGTGCGTGTGCGTCACTTACCTGGGGAACGCATGGCACCAGGATGCACTATGGGAAGAAGGCAAGCCGGCGGAGGCAGTGTGATGCTTTGGGCGATGTTCTGCTGGGAAACCTTGGGTCCTGCCATCCATGTGGATGTTACTTTGACATGTACCACCTACCTAAGCATTGTTGCAGACCATGTACACCCTTTCATGGAAACGGTATTCCCTAGTGGCTGTGGCCTCTTTCAGCAGGATAATACGCCCTGACACAAAGCAAAAATGTATGCACAGCATAAATGAGTACACCCCCTCTGAAGAAATACAAAAGATGTATTTTCTTTATAATCACTAATACAGTTCATGGAAAGATGGCAAAACTAAAATGTATTAAACATATACATAATAAAAACTGAGAAATATATGTCATTAATAGCCATAAAATAAGTACATTAGCCAATTTTGTTTAAATTAAGGACTGCAGAAATGAGTACACCCTAAATTTAATTCCACAAATATATAATATTCTAGCACTTAGTATGCCCTCCATCATTTTGAATATACTGCTCTGACCCTTCTTGGCACGGTGTACAAGTTCATGACAAATTGTCACATCTGTCCTGTTTAACTCCTGGATGATGAGCTCCTTAAATGCCCTGATCTTTAATGGGGAGTGTTGCTCAACTCGTCTCTACAGAATCCCCTACAGGTGCTCAAGAGTTTTAAGAGTGAGTGCAATACATGTCCACAGAAGGTTTTTCACCTTGGGAGAATGCATATCCTCATTGTCATGTTGAAAAAATGCCCAACAATGCAGGGAATGAGGAAAGGGTAACATCTGTTTCAAGTTTGTGTACTAAATTACACAGTGGTGTGGGAATTCATGACAGCATTGATAAAGCACAGCTCCCTCACACCTTCAGCATTCATCCATCCCTATATAAGAGCTTTACTACCACTGAACTTTACTGTGGGAACCAGGCACTTCTCACTGTACTCCTCCTCTAGCAACACCATAACATTTTGGATGCTGTTAGATCCAAAATGATTGATTTGGTCTCATGAGACCAGAGTATTGATTCCCAGAATCTATATTTTGCAAATATGGGCTTTGGAAATGGCTAACTGACTTTATTGTGCTTTAGTTCCAGTGAGAACAACAACCATTCATGTCATTTCTGCAGGCTGCATCTTACTCTGTAAGATAAACAGTCACTCTTTTCATAGCTTTTGCTGGCTCTGAGACACTCGTTTGGTATTTCTCCTGCTCTTTGCCTAGCAAAAAAATCCCTCATCACTAAATGAAAGCTTAAAATGAAGGCCTGATTATTTCAGGGGCCTTGTCACAAATCCATTGTTTTTGAATTTCTGTGTTACTTTTGCAATATTTTCACACTTAAAACAATGATTTGGTAATCCTCTTGTACCACTGTCCTCTTTTGTGCTAAGAAATAAGTCTCCTTACAGTTCTCTCCCAAGTGCTTCCATTGTTGTCAGCATTAGGTCTGAGAATGATTCAGTGGGCTATATAACAGTTTTAATTGTCAAGAAATTACTTCTCTTTAAATGTTTTGGTTCAACATACTTACCTGTTGATCAAACATTGCCTTAAAATTACACCAGAAAATTTTTATTTCATTTTATTTAGTAACTTTTAGGAGGGTGTACTCATTTTTGCTACACAACATTTTATCAACTTGATAAGAAAATCTTATTTTCCTGAATAATTTTGAGATGCTTCTTTGGTGATTGATTAAGCAGACTTGCTGGAACATTACATCTCTAAAAACCCTACCATGTATTCTAAGTAATTGAGTAATTGCTGACTTTCAGAAGTTTCAGAGTGGGTGTAATCATTTATGCTGTGCACTGTGTATATATATATATATATATATGTTTATTGTTTTGGGAGAAGATGAAATCAAGGGCCTTTAGTGCCATTGTACCCTATAAAAAAGTACTTAGTAGTTAATTTAGTTAAAAGTGCCTTTTTAGAAATCAATCAGTTAAACTGATCCAGTCGTTTAGTAGGGTAAAATATTTCCAGCACGTCACTGGTCATGCAACATCCAGCTGCAACTCTGCATTCTTTGCATGCTTCAGATGAGCCTCTCTCTCACCACAGATTATGTATTTAACAACACATGAGATGTGTGCGCAATGCATGCATTAATGTATGACTTCACACGTGTGTGTCTGACGCTGGTGGAAAGATCTTGAGATCTGCTGTCAGCAGATGAATAAAAAGGATAGTTTTTGCTGCTGTGTTTTTCTCGGGTGCATGACAACCCTCTTTTGCTTTGTTTATGCCTTGCTTTTTGGCTGTTGCATATTAATTGGCTTTTCAGGTTTATTTCCCGTCTCTGTTCTCCCAGGGCCAGATGCACAGCCTAAGGCGACTGTTTAGACAAGTGTTTGCCGTGTAAGTAGTTACAACCTGGTAAATAATTCAAGATCTAGTTTGCATGTACAGAAAAGCATTTACATTTACAGCGCTATGATGTTGGTGTTTTTGCAAGGAAAATGGGGTAATTTTTCCAGATACTAACTAGCTTGAGCCTGGCCTTGGATTTAAGCACACTGTCAATATTAATTCACTGTTGAAAATCCTATTTTGGTCTGGGACTAAATCTGCTTAATTTGCATTAGAGCCTATAAATCCATACACATTGTTCAAATTCTCCTTCTTTTGTAGGATTTCCTTTGGGTTTGATGAGCTGTGAAAGTTGTAACATAAAAACTCGTTCACACCAAGAATACTATAAAGATAACCGATATTAGCGTCCACACCTTCTGACAATACGTTCTGTTTATTCTAAGCAAGCTGCAGTTTTGTCGTCTGCCCCTTTAAATGCCCGAGCTCTTTAAAGCAGGATGGATTCTGATTGGCTGTCAAAGTTTATATTCGAAAAATCGTTCCAAAAGTGATTCCAACGATATCGTTTCTCTGTGCCGTTAACCTATCGTTAAGGCGTTAAGAGTTAAGAGTCCACGCCACAGCTATAACAATAACTGCACAGAGAAAGGATATTGTTGGAATCACTTTCAGAACGATTTTTCGAGCTGATAAAGGATAAAAACCTTGACAGCCAATCAGAATCCATCCTGCTTTAAAGAACTCAAGCATTTAAAGGGGCAGACACAAACTTGTTATCGTTATAAAGGGTCTTTATAGTTGTGGTGTGGGCTCTGCAATTCTTTTATTTAGAATATTATAATATATTAAGACGGTTACCATGGAAAAATCTCACACAAACAGCTTTTCAAAGAAGGTACAAGATGAAGATGAAGAATGTGCCCCACCTTGGCAGATAGCGAGACGCCGCCTTAAGACCAAACGTTTAAACAACGCACACTCCACACATGCTTGACATTCCTATCTCACACTGACATCTCACTAAAGTATCTTCTCTTACTGACAGGAAGTAGATTAAATCATAGCAGGCTGCTATTTGAAGTTATGCATTCCCCTATAGACACCCGCATATAGACGACTTCTCAGTTTTGGTAAATTCGGCCTGTGTGGATGCTGGTTACTATAAATGCCTGTGAGTTTTTGTTTTTAACACACAAAGTGTTTGTGCTGCAGAAATGATAACATCTACATTTCTTAAAGCAAACACTACCCGTTGTGGCAAAAAGAAGTGTGCTTAATTGTAGTGAATGTGTACTTCAAATCTTTACAGCAGTTAAAAAACTGTACCCTACATGCAGAAAATATAATATTAATTAAATAAAATGTCCACTTGATAGTAGACTGTTTAACACTTAAAGGTGCAGTAAGCGATTTCTGAGAAATGCCGTTGAAAATTTAAATCAACACCCAAACAAAGAATTTTGTGAATATTTGCTAGATGTCTGTTCAGTGTGTGTGCTGAAAAACAAATACTGTGTTTGTACATAGTCCTGACTGTGTAAATAGGAGGGGGAAAAAAAGTGGATTGGACCAATCAGACCGAGCGCCACAACACTTTTGTAGCCAATCAGCAGTAGGGGGTGTGTCCGCTCATGATGGGGGAGGAGAGACAGCAAGCAAGCGGGACATTTGTACAAAGCGAGATGGCTGAGATATTACCAAAGAAAAAAGGTCAGAGGAATATAATCGGAAAGAAGCTATAGGACCCGCGTTAATATTGAAAAAGCTTTCTAGAGAGCGGAAAGGCCTGAAAACAGATGCAGAGATAGCTTTATTTCTACTCGAGTTTTGCTATGTTTCACAAAACCAAGATATGCTGTTGTTGCACCACAGCTGATTCATACATACTAGCGTGAGCTGTCTGATGGGCCAGCTGTTAGTCGTTGCCTGTGTTGCATAGCGTGTTTGTTATTTTGGGGGCGGAGCCATGAAGGGAGGGGTGTGTTTGTTTGGGTGTTGATTTTAAATATCAACAGTGTTTCTCGCTTACTGTACCTTAAGTAAAATTTTAAAAAAGTGTACTTTGTAATAATGTCAAATTAAAACTTTTACTTTGAAGTACATTTTAAATCATGTTTGTCGTGCTTTAAAGAAGTACACACTTATTTTGATGTGTTGACTAACATACTGAAGAATAAAGTAATTTAAACTGTAATGAGTTATTTGATATTTAAAGATACATTTAAAGTTATTATATTTTAAATGGACTAAACATCATCCTTACAAATCATTACTAATACACACAAGTTTCAAATAACATATTGCCATAGTATATTTTAGTTTACAATAAATGCTTGTCACTACAATCGGCAGTACACTTTAACCGTATTTCAAAGACATTAGAAGTAATATGAAATTACATATAAAGATGTACTTAAGTAGGTCAAAAAACACTCTAAAGTTCAACTAATTGAATTTAATATAATTTAAACTACAATGCATTTTCATTTAATTGTAAATAACATGCACTTAAGCGTCTGAAAACATTACATTCAGTTTGTACTTTCAGTAATAAGTACCCTTTTTAAAAGTAGCCCTATGCAAAAGTGTGCTTCTTTTTCAAAACGGACAACTTGCACAGCAGTAATAGAACAGTGTTAAAAGGGGACATAATTGACATGTATTATTATTATTATTATTTATTCCTCTGTGAGATTCACAATGTTACTAAAGTTTCCAGCAATGCAAACCCAGAAATGATCTGCTCATGGTGATAATGTTCCAAGACTCTCCAGCAGGTGAGTCTGACGCCTCGGCTACAGTCTGAGACGCCACCCTGAATAATTCATTAAAGTACTGGGATAAATTGCGAGGTGAGCAGCTCTCTGAAGCAGGAGTATTTCTCTTTGTGTTGGCATGAATGTTAATGTGTCCAAATGACTGTTTGACCACTGCTCCATTATTATGTAGGACTTGTACAAGTGTATACCTTTGTTGCATGTGTGTGTGCATGTGATTTAATGGATTCTGCTTTCATGGATGTTCCTGTGTACAATAAATACAAAAATATTTATTATTTATTTTTATTTAATTAAGTTAAACAAAAGCTTAATATAAAATTAGGAACATTTTAAATATATACAGATTTAGAAGAAATATTTATTTTAATAATGTATAAAAATAACTTTATATAAATATACAATAAATATAAAATATTTTACATGTAATGAATATTCTCACTACATAAAAATCTAATGCATGAATAAATAAATAAAATCACAAATATTTTAAATAAATTAAAAACATAAAAAAATATATATATTATATAATGCATTAATATAAATGACTATATTTATATAACATACATTATATTTAATTAATATTCTTACTACATACAAAGTTAAAAGTAATATGCAACATATTGAGGATGGAATCTAATTAATATAACGTGACAATGTAGACAATGTTTGTTTCTGGGCTGGAAATACTGCAAGGCACAAAAAAATAGGAAAAAAATTGAATGTATGTGGTCGCAGAAAATGAATCTAATGCATAAATGCATCAATAAATATTATATATAATATAATATATATAATTATAGCTTGTCAAATTTGCCCCTATTTGAGTGTGAGCAAAAAAATGCCGTTTTTGTGCGTGTCCCTTTAAATGCAAATGAGCTGCTGCTCCCGGCCCCCTTTCCAGAAGAGGGCGGAGCTTTAACAGCTCGGGCTTCGGTCGCTCAACAACAACAAAGCTGGAGAATCTCACGCAGCCAAAATGAGGATTGTCAGTAACGGTGTTCAGCCTTACATTGTTCAAACCGGAGTCGACACTGATGGAGAGACTCAGGAAGAAGTTACAACTTTTAGAATGAAACTGGACGTTTCTGAATGGTTAGTGGATAAATTTATGTAGTTGCTGTGGAGTTGATTCAACTCATCGACTAGCATGTGCCGTCATGTTAATCTTTTGTGCAAATCCAGCGTTGAATTGACCCTCGTTTGTGAAGCAGTCCGGTGTAAAATGACGGCATGACAACAACACTCTACTACAACAACTCTTCCTCTTCTCTAAAGCAGCCCAACATGGCTTCACCCCCTTTGTTGTGTGTTCTTGGGGGCGGGGTTTATGTAAATTTTAGGGTTAGTGATGTCACTAACTAGGAAGTATGACCATATTAGCCCAGTTCTGTCAACACTGCATTGGCTTCCTGTTAAACATCGTATAGATTTTAAAATCATGCTAGTTACTTACAAAGCACTAAATGGTTTAGCTCCCCAGTACCTGAGCAAGCTCTTAATGCATTATAGTCCTTCACGTCTATTGCAACCTCAGAATTCAGGCCAGCTGATAATACCTAGAATATCAAAATCAACCGCAGGCAGTAGATCCTTCTCCTGTTTGGCACCTAAACTCTGAAACAATCTTCCTAGCATCGTTCGGGAAGCAGACAAACTCAGTTTAAATCTAGACTAAAAACGCATCTCTTTAACCTGGCATACACATAACACATTATCAATTTATATTTTCAAATCCGTTAAAGGATTATTAGGCTGCATAAATTAGGTCAGCCGGAACCGGGAACACTTCCTATAACACCAGATGTACTCGCTACATCAGAAAAACAATGGCATCTACGCTAATATTAGTCTTTCTGTTTATCCCGAGGTTTACCGTAGTCAGCCGGATCCAGGCCGTATCCAGGTGAGACCGAGGACCGGCGCCTTGACACGACCACAACGCAGCCCTGAAGTATCAGCAGAGATTGTGTCTACTAGATCATCCATTGTGAAGGCCTCATCGACACGACAGCCAGTGGCACAGTTCCTCAACACACCGTCCATACCGGTGTGATGAATACGATCCTCAACTGGACTGAACTGGAATAAATACTTTGAATGTTGCGATCCTATCGGACTTATGATAGCTACCTGAATCGTAACAAAGCACTGTTCGCCAGAGGAGAACTGGCCCCCCGACTAAGCCTGGTTTCTCCCAAGGTTTTTTTTCTCCATTTTAACACCTATTTGCCACCTGATGTCACCTGTTGGAGTTTGGGTTCCTTGCCGCTGTCGCCTTTGGCTTGCTTAGTTGGGGACACTTGACATTTGACATTCAACAGTGCTATGCATCAGCCTGCATTGACACCATTTTCTTTAAGAGCTGCTGTGCCAAAATTATATAGCAGTTATCACTGTAAAGCTGCTTTGGCACAATCTGCATTGTAAAAAGCGCTATATAAATAAAGGTGACTTGACTTGACTAACCGGGGAAGAAGCTCGTTGTAGTCCCTACCAGCTGTTTGTTGTAGTCCTTAAACAGAGAATTCTGTAAAAAAAAAAAAAAAATCTCCCTTTGCATTGAACTTTGAGTGTTGTAACTTTGCAGATGTTGTTTATGTTCAAACAGCAACATTACACACTAACTAAAGTTAAAAAAGTGAAATCATATTCAACCACCCCTTTAAGGAAATTGCATAAATTAATTACAGAGCAACACAATGTTTGTGTCTAATCTTTGTGCTAAAATTAAACTTTTATCATTCATTTCAAACATGAACTCATCGCAGGTACATTCAATCTGTTTTGGCAGTCAACCAAACCACCTGACCTGCACTAGCACACAGTAACCTGAATCTACACTGTTGCCCTATCAAATCCTCGACTTCCTGTTGGACTGTCTGAAGCCGGTGTGTACCATCATCAGCGGGGCCTGTCAATCAGTAATCCACAGGCATTAAGAGCCATTAATCGGGGTTGAATTGGGCGACAGTACAGACAGACTTCTGCAAAGAGACCTGTAGACAGAGCAGAACAGTGCTGGGTCAGAGGGTTCAACTTCAGCATTTGGCACAACACTCTGGCAGTATGAGAGGTTAGCAGGATAAAAGCCAGGACTTGGCTTCACAAAACCGGCAATAAAACGCATCTTGCATGAAATGGGCCTCTGAAGTGTGTTTTCATGTTTTGAGCTTTAAAAGGCAGACAGATTCACCCCCCTCTGTACATAATAAATCATGTAAGGAACATGTCCAGGTCACATTTCCCCTGTAAGAAAAACAAGAAATCATATTTTGCATAAAGAAAATGATGCCTGTTTTTTGGACCAATGCATTTTTCTGCATTGTGAGATTAGTTTGGATTAATGCATGTGTAACGAGAGTTAAAGTGAATACAATTTGAATGTAACACATTGCTTTTTCACTAAAATCCTTCTGTTGTATTTTGTATTTATTTATTTCTGTTTTTCTTTGAGTGATATATGTTGATTCTACTGTTCACTATTTAGAGACTTTTATTTTGACAATTTCTCTTGGCGCTCTACTGACGCCATTTTCAAGTGACTGCGCGCCTCTCACCAGTTCACATTGGTTATGCTGGGGAGAGGTAAGCGTTTTTCAGAGCTCTTCATTTTGAGTGAAATAAGTTTACAAAGTGTATAAATCGACTAAATATCTTATTGTAAACAGTACTAAGACTATTTGCAGTGTTCTGGTGTATGTTTTATGCGTGAGTGGATTGAGAATGTGAAGTTATATTGTGTGGGCTGTATGATATGCTATTCGCATGGTTTTGAGTCATCAGTTAGCTAACAAATGTTATATCATACAGGATTGTCTCAATTACGGAATGCCCACGAGAGATATGAACTTTATTTGTATTAATCCACAGGTATTTCACTCTTTATTGTCTTTTTTTTTAGTCCTTTATAATCTTGTATTTTGTTACTACTATAATGTTTCAATGTTTATGTTTATTTTCTCAATTGTAACACCAAATGAGTTCACATTGGTTATGCTGGGAGAGGATTGTCTCATACGGAATGCCCACGAGAGATATGAACTTTATTTGTATTAATCCACAGATGGAGTGAAGTTGATGTTGGCCTTGGCTGTCATTAAACCCCTTTGGTGAACCGCAGTAGAAGTGTCTTGAGTCTTCTTATACACAAGCGCAGATGATGTTAACGGCGGTCCAGCAAAGGACCGGTTACATTGGTGCCGTGACCCGGATTTGAAGATTTGCTTCCAGATCTACGTCAGTTGGGTCCGAGGGACGCGCATTGAGGTTCACTGTTTTGTTAGTAAAGAACTGTGAAAATACAAACGGACATTTGGTATTTCTAATACTGATTTTTGAATTTTCTCATTTAAGTGACTATTTTTCTCACATTCTCTGATATTTTTCAATAGTGTGTAGTCTGTTTATAAATTTATAATCAATTGTAATATTTTTAGTGTAAAATTGAACATGGCATTCAGTTTATAAGTAGACGAATTTGATGAGACAATGACAGGATTAGGTCTTGGGAGGGGAAAGTTTTTTGGTGAAACTCCGGTTACTCCAGTTGTGAGGGAAAGTAAAGTGAAAAGAACATCTCCTGTATTATGCTCCACACGTAATTGATCACGATCCTAATCCAGTAGCTGACACTGTGCCCTTAGCTGTTCCAGACATAACAGATCCAAATTGGCAAGGTTTGATAGGCACAGATTGCTCAACAAGTGGGGCAGACCATGTTAGCATCTCATAAACGAGATTAGTTATGGTAAAGAAGAGAATAGAGGTGCACAAACACCAAAGTTAGTACCAGCAAGACATTCACAGAAATACCTTCACTTAACTTGACTGGAGTGAGGTTGGTCATGCAAAGTGAAGCAAAAGAGCCTCCAGTGTACCGTGGTGATGCATCAGACAAGTTTAGTGATAGCGAATGGGAGGAGCTGATGGACACGTATCTGAGAAAAGAGGAATACCGTTAGCAGAGCAGCATCAAGAGATCTTAAGCAGACTAATGGGTAAAGCTAAAGATGTCGGCCAGGGTCACACTCCGTTGTAATTCAGCTTTAAACCCAGTTGAGAACCCAAAAGTGATCATGGACATTCTGAAACAGCATTTTAGTGATGTGAATTACTCATGTATGCCCTTGGCTGACTTCTATGCCACTGTTCCATTAGCAGGAGAAGATCCTGTTGAATACTGCATGTGGCTGAATAAAGCAGTGGATCTATGGAGGAAGCTTTAAAGAGGCTTGACACGAATGGAGGATCCATGTCAAGAAGCGGCCATGATGTTCGTGAAGTACTGCCCTGACTCCACTCTTGCTGCAGTATTTCATTTCAAAGCTCCAGAAAAATGGACGCATAGGAGATCCAAGAGCAGCTTGATCGCTACCAGACAGAGTTGAAAGAACAGATGTCAACCAAGCCAAAACGTCATACTGCTACAAGACATGTCACCACTCATGTTCAGATATCTCACGAGGATGATGAAGTGGATGTTGGCTCTCCAATAGAGCCAGGTGAGTGTGTAGCAGAGTCAGCACTGCACACCACACAGAGTGATGGCAATTGCATGAGAACTTTAATTAGCCTTCTTGATCGTGCACTATCCCAAACTGTCCAAATGCAGTCTCGCCAGCTTCAAAGCAAGCTCTGTAGAGTATGCAGATCCCATGATCACTCTACTGTAGCACACATTGTCGCCGAGAACATCTGTGTTTTGCATGCCTTCAGCCTGGGCATAGTAAAAGGGACTGTACAAGTGACAGGTCCAGGCCTGGCCCAGCACCATTCGGGTCCACCAAATTTAAACTAGATGGCTCACGCTTTGGAAGGGGATGCGTGAGCACAAGTGAAGAACCCTAGAGAATAATGATCTTCACCAGCTTTATGAGAATGCATGTGCACAGGCTCCCACTGGGACCAAGGTGATAGCGCAAAATGTCCAGGCAGTTGAGGCATTCGACGATTTGTTCTATGCGCCAGTCAGTGTAAATAATGTTTTCGATGAAGGGAATGCTTGATACAGGTTCCATGGCCTGCACTCTTAGTGACAAAGCAGAAAAAGGATGTCAAGTGAGAATGTACTGCCTTCACCCACACCACTTCAAGAGGAAGTCATCTTGGTAGGATGTGGTGGTAAAGTTACAAGACCAAAATGTATGTAATGCAGGTCGAGTTGAAAGTTTATGGAGAGAGCTGTCTAGTGCCCATTCTCGTTGTACCTGGCCAGCGGGATGATCTGATCATTGGCACAAATGTGATCAAATTTCTTGATCGCATGAAAGGTAGCAGTGATTACTGGAGACTTGTTTCTAATCACAGTGTGGAACCGATGGCAGGATGTGAGCAGTTCCTGGATGTTATGGCCAACACGTGTCGGTGGAAGGGTTCTAGAGCTGCCAGACAAGGTGGGAACCGTCAAGCTACAGCAGAGTGTTACCCTCTTAGCAAAGCAGGAACATCTTGTCTGGGGAAAAGTTGCCAAAAAATGTCCCCATATGTCCCCAGGGAGCACAGTTGTAGTGGAACCAACAACTCGAGGTCTGTTTCACGAGACATCATGGTCGGGCGGGTTGTCACACCGTTATGGGGTGATCGCTGGGTTCCTGTAAAAGTCACCAACTTCTCTGACAAGCCAGTCACTCAAAGAGAAACATAAATTAGCAGATGTGTTCCGTGTGTTGCAGTGGAAGATTTGGAACTTTTCCAAGGGCTGAGTCGAGCTGAAGTGTTCATGGAAGAGAATCAGCGTTTACCTAATTCATCAGCTGATTTCAAACATAGATTGGAAACTGTTGGTCTCGCTGATCTTGACATCCAGTCTTGCTCTGTCAGCCATGAGTCTAAAGAGAAATTAGTCCAGTTACTGGAGAGATACAACGATGTGTTTTCCAAGCATGCATTGGACTGTGCGGCTAAAGGGCTTTGTTCAATTCGGCTAATGGATGGCGTCCGCTCAGACTCCCTTATCGTAGAGTGCCGCCAGCACACTACCAAAGTGCGACAAGTTTTGTCCCAGATGGAAGAACAAGGGATAATCAGGAAGTCCGTGAAGCGAGTATGCTTCCCCGATTAGTCCTAGTGTGGAAGAAGGATGGCAGTCTGAGGATATGCACAGACTTCAGATGGTTAAATGCAAGGACGATAAAGGATGCACACCCACTTCACACCAGTCTGACTGCTTAGCGCTTTGAAGTGAAACACACTCTTCAGCACCATGGACCTGACGTCAGGATTCTATAACATACCCATGGCCGAAGAGGACAAGAAATATACCGCGTTCACGACTCCTGTAGGGCTGCATGAGTATAATAGGATGCCGCAAGGGCTATGCAACAGCCCAGCCTCCTTTATGCGGATGATGGTAGCATCTTTGGAGACTTAAACTTCAGCAGCTTATTATGTTACCTTGACGACCTGTTGGTGTTCGTCCGAATGAGCAGGAAGCTGCTAGAAAGATTAGAGGTCGTGGTTCAGTCGTCTGAGGCAGTACAATCTTAAGCTGAGCCCTAAGAAATGCCACCTACTGAGAACCTCTGTAAAGTTTCTGGGTCACATTATAGACAGAGATGGAGTTTCTGTAGATCCTGCTAAAGTTGAAGTTATCTCAAGCTGTCTAAGTTTGATTTGATGGAAGATGACAGATGTACTCCATCAGTGCAGAGAATTAAATCAGTCCTTGGTATGATCTTATATTACCAACATTTCATTCTTGGATGTTCTGCTTTTGGCGAAGCTTACTTTTTGCTCTCAGCTGGGCAGAGAAGAAAGAGAGGAAGCAAGGGAGAAACTAAAGCAGGAACTTACAGGAAGCTCAAGCCCACAGATTGGACTGAAGAATGTGATCACGCATTGTGTAACCTCAAGGAGAGCCTGCTCAAAAGTGTAGTTTTAGCACACCCTGACTTCACTGACCTCTGATTCTTGCAATCGACGCTTCACTGGACGGTTTGGGAGCCAGATTATCCCAAGTGCCTGCAGGTGAAGAGCGAGCTCGCCCAATCGCATTCGAGCAAGACCCTGAGTAAATCACAGAGGAACTATCCAGTTCATAAGCTCGAGTTTCTGGCACTCAAATGAGTGTAAAGTAGAAATTTAGCCATTGGTTAAAAGGTCAAACATTCACGGTCTGGACAGACAACAGTCCGCTTACGTATGTTATGTCAAGTGAAACTGGCGCTTGAGCAACGTTGGGTATCCAAGCTGGCAGCTTACACTTTGAGTTGAAGCATATAGCAGGGACAAAAACATAGTGGCGGATGCTCTGAGTAGAGACCCTTTGTTAAAACCGTGAGCAGCAGGCTAATGAAGGAGCCATAATCGTGATTTACTTGTGGAGGCTGAAGAAGTTGATGGAGATGGAGTTGAGATGCTTTTCGTCAAGGAGCTCAGAACTTACAGGTTTGCCTTCAGTCCCGCTTCTAGCCTTTCCTTCTGACAGCTCCACTGTCAAGGCCTGTTTAAGTTTACATGATCAGTGGGAAGAAACATTAAAAGCAAGAGCTGTGCAGCTAATTCAGTCTTATCAAGATCTAGTACCAGCTGGCGCTAACACCCTTCCAACGATCTCCTGCAGATGAAATTCGTGAATTGCAGGAGGCTGATTCAGTCATTTCTAGAGTGACATTCTTTTTAACTTAAAGCGCCAACCATCGAGGCGAGAAAAGGCCAACATGAGCTCCAGAGCCATAACTCTCTTTCAGACAATGGGACAAACCAAAGATTAAGGATGGAATACTCTATCGAGTCACACAAGATCCACGAGTAAACAAAAGCGGTATCAGCTGGTCTTACCCTCTAGTCTCAAGGGCCAAGCTTTGGAAGGGTGTGCCACGATTTAGCAGGTCATCAAGGCCAAGCAAGAACCATCCATCTAGCCCGCCAACGCTTCTTCTCTGGCCGGGAATGGGGAAGGATGTTTGCGAATACATCAAGTGCTGTCAAAGATGCATCTGGCCAAGGCTCCCGAACCATCTGCACGAGCCCCGGCAGAAAGCATTAAGACCTCTATGCCTATGGGCTAGTATGTATGTCTGGATTTCTGACTGCGGAGGATGGGAAGAAACGTTCAGTTGACGTGTCACAGACCGGACCATTTCACGGTTGGCTCATGCCTTCCTAGCGAATCAGTCCGCTAAAACAAGTCGCAAGGAAGCTATGGGACCGTGTATTCTGTGTGTATGGATTTCCGAGTCGCATTCACACTGACCAGGGAGCCAACTCGAAAGCGCCTTCTAGCGGAGTTGTTAAAGCTATCAGGGGTCGCTAAGTCTCACACCACCGCCAGCACCCCATGGGAAATGGAGGCGTGAGAGGTTTAATCGAACTTTGGGAGTATGCTCGAACCCTGCCTCTGAAAGAAAAGCAGAAATGCCAGAGCAAATACAAACACTTACCTTTGCCTACAACGCCACGGTCCATGAGACGACAGGGTATGCTCCATTTCAGCTTATGTTTGGTCGTGTACCAAGATTGCGGTGGACGTTATGTTCAGACAAGTGCTACATGACCCCGTAGTTGTTGATCATGGTACTTACCTGAAGTCGTTGATGTCATACCTCCATGAAGCAGCTGAGATTACAGCAACACTCTAAAAAAGAGCAGAGAAACAGGCAAAAGTTTACAACAAGAAAGCCAGAGGTACGTGTCTGAATATCGGGGACCGTGTGCTGGTGGCGAATAAAGGAGAAAGAGGAAAGAGGAAACTAGCAGATAAGTGGGACCCTGTAGTGTACACTGTAGTGGACAGAAACCTGCAGACGACACTTACAAGCTGAGAGATGAAAAAGGAAGTGTGAGGATAGTGCATAGGAACCTGCTGTTGGATATTAGTTTCCTACCTGTTGAGTCGCCTGATGATGAGGGAAGCATTCTACCTTCTGCAGAGTGTGAGACACATAGCATCAGGAGTGAGTTCTGCATGGAAGACTTCTGATCCGATGGATGTGGAGGAAAGAACCATGAGATGGGTGAATGAAGACACTGAGAGCCTGGTAGCTCAAGAGTCTGAAAGCCCTGCAGTTCAAGACTCTGCTGTTGAGGAAGCTTTGGGGGACAGACCATCTCAGTTCAGATGGAAAAGAGTCCAGTGATCAGTTGCAGACTCAAAGAGATCAGTAGCAGAGATCTTCCTCAGAGTGAAGTTGAAGCCAGTCCAACATCTCTTGACGTTAACTTTGACTGTGACACAGATACACATACACAAGTTCTGACTGACAGTCATACTGACACTCAAGTTCCAGTTCCTGACATTCAGGGTGTTAGAACACGAGCAGGTAGAGTTGTTAAGAAAGTGAACAGATTAATTGAGTCGATGGTTCAGAAACCCTTTTTCATCCAAGGTGTAGGAAGTAATCTGAAAAAGAGAACTGGATCATTTCTTTCTGTTCTAAAGAGTTTTCTTATTTGTTTTGTTTTTGATGTGAAGAGACATTTTGATTCCAAATATGAAATATATATGGGTCAGGTCATATATTATGGTGTACAAGGCATCGTAATGTTCCAAGATGATCTTAGGCTTGATCACCCTGAGGTTTTTCTTGACCTTATAGTTGGGTAACTCACAAGTTGAACTAATGAATGTTTCATTGTAGACCTGTACCAATTATTTGGTTTGGATCAAATGGATTTTAGTGAAATCCAGAAGGGGTGTATGTAACGAAGTTAAAGTGAATACAATTTGAATGTAACACATTGCTTTTTCACTAAAATCCTTCTGTTGTATTTTGTATTTATTTATTTCTGTTTTTCTTTGAGTGATATATGTTGATTCTACTGTTCACTATTTAGAGACTTTTATTTTGACAATTTCTCTTGGCGCTCTACTGGCGCCATTTTCAAGTGATCATGCGCCTCTCACCAGTTCACATTGGTTATGCTGGGGAGAGGTGTTGCCAGAGCTCTTCATTTTGAGTGAAATAAGTTTACAAAGTGTATAAATCGACTAAATATCTTATTGTAAACAGTACTGAGACTATTTGCAGTGTTCTGGTGTATATTTTATGCGTGAGTGGATTGAGAATGTGAAGTTATATTGTGTGGGTTGTATGATATGCTATTCGCATGGTTTTGAGTCATCAGTTAGCTAACAAATGTTATATCATACAGGATTGTCTTCATGGAATGCCCACGAGAGATATGAACTTTATTTGTATTAATCCACAGGTATTTCACTCTTTATTGTCTTTTTTTTTTAGTCCTTTATAATCTTGTATTTTGTTACTACTATAATGTTTCAATGTTTATGTTTATTTTCTCAATTGTAACACCAAATGAGTTCACATTGGTTATGCTGGGGAGAGGATTGTCTCTACGGGAATGCCCACGAGAGATATGAACTTTATTTGTATTAATCCACAGATGGAGTGAAGTTGATGTTGGCCTTGGCTGTCATTAAACCCCCTTTTGGTGAACCGCAGTAGAAGTGTCTTGAGTCTTCTTATACACAACGCAGATGATGTTAACGGGCGGTCAGCAAAGGACCGGTTACACATGGATGTTTTACTTTTAAGCATTTTTGCAATTCACGTTCATCTCAGTGGTGATTGTCATTAGATTCACATTACTATAATGCAGTAATTTATGTAAAATGCTGTCATAATGAAATACAGCAAAGCTGTGACAGCAGGCTGGAGGCAGAATATGTACTGATGAAGAATTTCCCGCAGCTTCGAGAGATGCAAAGCTCCTCTCTGTCACGTTAGATCCCTCTCTCAGTTAAAAATCACCATGTTACACAAAGCCTTTTTGTGGTCTGAATCACTATGACTGCCTCGTTTTAAGATCTGCTGTGAAAGGTAATGGTCTTCTGGCTGCCAAGAACCTTCGAGGAACTATCCATACATATTATCCACTATGGCCTCAAACCATTGTCGACATAAACTCTAATTAACAAGCAGAAGAATTCCTGAAATGCTTTCCTGGTAGGGAGGGGTTATTAAAGGGACAGTTCACCTAAATATGACAACAACACAGGCAATGTTTCTGTGCTAGCAATAATGCAAGATATAAATATAATATACAACAAAATTAAAGTAAAACAAATTATTAATATATAATTACAAATATTTAAACATTTATTTATATATATAATAATACAAGAAACAATGAGGTTCATTCTCGCGTTACGCAGCACGTTTGAGCTTCAGCAAGAACCAATGAGGTTCATTCTCATGTTACGTAGGATGTTTGAACTTCAGCAAAAACCAATGATGTTCATTCTCATGTGTTACGCAGCACATTTGAGCTTCTGCAAGAAACAATAAGGTTCATTCTTGTGTTACGCAGCACGTTTGAGCTTCTGCAATAACCATTGAGGTTCATTCTCATGTTACGCAGCACGTTTGAGCTTCAGCAAGAACCAATGAGGTTCATTCTCGCGTTACGCAGCACGTTTGAGCTTCAGCAAAAACCAATGAGGTTCATTCTCATGTGTTACGCTGCACATTTGAGCTTCTGCAAGAACCAATGAGGTTCATTCTCGTGTTACGCAGCACATTTGAGCTTCAGCAAAAAGCAATGATGTTCATTCTCATGTGTTACGCTGCACGTTTGAGCTTCCGCAAGAACCAATAAGGTTCATTCTCGTGTTACGCCGCACGTTTGAGCTTCCGCAAGAACCAGTGAGGTTCATTCTCATGTTACGCAGCATGTTTGAGCTTCCGCAAGAACCAATGATGTTCATTCTCGTGTTACGCAGCATGTTTGAGTTTCTGCAAGAACCAATGAGGTTCATTCTCGTGTTACGCAGCACGTTTGAGCTTCCGCAAGAACCAGTGAGGTTCATTCTCGTGTTATGCATCATGTTTGAGCTTCAGCAAGAACCAATGATTCATGAGGTTCATGACTTTTTTAATCTTGAATACAATATATAATGACTTTGCAATGATCAAAACACAATAAACTATGAAAGAATCCTTTAAGCTGCACATGAGTGGTCTTAGATATCAATGCATTTGAGAAATATCACTAAACTCCTCCATCACACCCTGTGACAAACACAATGCTCTCTTCCACTCGACAACAGCTTCCCAATCAATGATTTGACAGCCGACCTCTCTGCATGCCATGGTTTAACTGCAAACAAACACAGCCATCTGCCCGCTGGCCAGACCCTGCTGCTGTTTCCCTTGTCAAATATCTTTGCCTTGTCATCCACAGTGTTCCCACACCCTTCCTTTAGGTCACAGCCGTGTGCTTTAATCACACACACTCAGATATTCACACTAGCACTCACTTCCCTGTAATTAGCAGGAGGTGTGTGTGTGTGTGTGTGTGTGTGTGCAGATCACAGACTGTTACTGCTCTTGAAACTCACGAAAGCAGCATCTCTCAGCACTTTCTGCTCAAACTCTGGAAACTAAAGTCTGCAGTGAGCTGATGAAAGGCAGCTGATATACACTTTTTTTCATTTGTGTTGGACATGTTCTTGACATATGTCATACAACTCTACCGCATGTAAAATGCAAAATCAAAGAGTTTATTTGTACCTTTGCCACAGTGTTTTTTCTGAAGTTTCAGTGGCTGTGTAAACCACGACCACAACCTGAGATCACCAGTTCTCCTCACCACTTGACATCTACGTGTCACATTTCCAGCTGAATTTATACTCTGTAGGATATCATGTTTGACAGGATCGTTCTCAAGTCCCTGGTCAGGTGATGACGAACCAGCTATAATTGCTCATAGGTATTTTCCAGGGGAAATCTTATTTATTCTCACCTGAAGACATCACTACAGATCTCAAAAGCAGATCCAAAATTGTGTGCAATGTCTTGTTACTGTTCAGTAGTTTTACAGTTTCAGTGAGAAAAACCCTCATTAATTCATCGATCTCAGTGTGACTCAGAGTTTTTGTAGTGTCCAAGTCCGTGTAATGATTACATGTTCCTTTGAAGTCGTGGCACAGAGATGACATGAGTGTTAGCAAAGGGTCACTGAAGGATCAATAGAAACCTGTGTGTGTTACTTTAAGAGAGAAACCATACAACTGTGTTGCATTTTATTTTCTTTATTAATATGATTTAATTTTATAAACATTTATAATCATTAGTCATTTATGTGGTTGTCATTTGATTTATCATTTAATATTATTAGTATTTGATTTCTATCATTTATTCATTTTATTATTATATTTTATATTACATATTATTTTACTTATTTCCTTGCTCTTGCAATGCTTGCTATTGTTGTTTGCTACAGTGGTTTGAAGGGATATTTGTTTTCATGAGTAAGAGATAAGAGAATGTCTCCATTTCAAGGTTTTTAACATCACAGGACCATGTTGTGAAGCAGTAAGATTATTCAATAAACTCTGTTCTTTTTTATCATCACTTTGTCTCCAGCTTCTGCTCTTCCCTGGCTTTCTCAGTCAAACTCTCAGACTGATATCTTCTGGGATAGGATAGGGATTCAGCATCTGGGGTCAGATCTAATATATCTGACATTTCTGATGTGGAGATCCATCCAATCTAACATTTTGGCGTAGTCGGCAGGGGTTTAACAGTCACCCATGGTTGCTTTTATCTCTACAGGTTTCTGCCTGTTCAGTCAGACATTGTAAACTAACGATACTAACAATAAACTAACAGTAAACTAGAAATAGTCCAAATAAAACAACTTACAATATATATAAAGAACTTTATTATAACTTTTTATTAATTTTAATCAAAATTTGGTAATTGCTCCTTTCTTAGTTGTGCTGTTTGCACAGTTTTTATTTCATTTTATTTAATATATGTATATATTTTGCAATATTTTGGCTTAGAGTTTCACATGGGCAGGTCCGCATGTGCAGATCATGTCTGCTTTATATAAAGCATGTGAAACTCTGAGCCAAAGTATTGCAAAATATATACATATATTAAATAAAATGAAATAAAAACTAAGAAAGGAGCAATTACCAAATTTTGATTAAAATTAATAAAAAGTTATATTAAATAAACAATTAATTAAGAAAAATAACCTAAAGATATGACTAAATGTGCAAATAATGGTGATGAACATTAGTTTACTAAAAAACAATAATATAATGATAATAATAAAGTAAAATAAAAAAAAATGAAAACTGAAATATCTAGTGACAATATCTAGTCTGATATATTGGCTGATAAATTGTTCAATATTCAGCCATTTTTGCTTAATGGATAATACAAAATTAGTACATTTTGAGTAAAAAAAATTGTGCAGTACAAAAATCGGTATTATGTCCAGTATAATCAAGTTATGTCTGTAGCTGTTAGCATCAGCCATTGAAAAATGCAGAGTAAACAAAGAAAGCAGCAATAAATGCATTTAGAAAACAAAGGGTCTCTATCTCTTTGTTTATCTTGTCTTTCTCTCTCTTGATCCCTCTTCATGGACACAGTCAGAGTGATGCAGAATGACAAGCTGACATGCCGGTGCTGGTAAATCTTTGTTACATCGGTTGTTTTCCCCCACATGTCTCAGAGACCGCAGAATAAACAGACTGCTGTAGGTCTGGGATCAGACAAAGGGCACGGCTGAGAGCCGGGCGTCCCTTGGGAGGGAGACGTAATGAGGAATCTTGGTCAGGAATGCAGAGCGAACACTCGAAGATCACATTTCACGGAGCCACAGGATGAGCCGAGAGAATGTTCACTAGTTCTCCTGCTGTTCAGGAATAATAGTATCTAACTAGTTTCTGAACACAGAATAGACATTGACGGGCAGTCATATGTTAATGTTTCAGGCTTGGCAACTATATAGAAACACACTAGAAACCACTGAGAACACTTTAGCAACCACATATCAACCAACCATAGCATCATGGTGGTGAAGTTTATAAAAATCCAGTTAAACATGTTTAACAGCCCCCAAAATTCTGATCTCCTCTGTCAGGAAAAATAAAAAAGAGTTTACTTAGTTGAACATATAAGTACACCTACAAAAAAAAAAAAAAAAAAAAAAAAAAAGATTTTAAGGAACTTAGTCATTTGGCTTGGATTTTATGCTCTATTTTTGGTGATGACTCAACTGGCATCATATTGCTCAGAAGTTTCACTTCTTTGTGTCATTTCTGAGCATCCTGTGCCAACATGTCCAAACTAAAGCCCAGACCACAGAAATGTGTGTGTGTGTGTGTGTATATATATATATATATATATGGAAAATGATTTTTAATTGTAATTTTGTGAATTTGTAAAATGAGACTGCATTAAAAAAGAGCAATTTCAATCAATCAAAATATTGTTGATGTGCATAACAATAAAAATTCATAATCAGAAATTCATATCCAAGATGATGAAGATTTAGCCAATTTCCATGACTTTTTTCAGCCTGAAAATTACTATTTTAAAATTCTCTGATAAAAAGCGTAACAGAACGGGAAAATACTGATGCAACCAATGCTGTTAAACAATTCTGTGGTACTTTTTGTAAGTATTTTTCCTAGGGATGCATGATATATCAGCCACCATATCGGTATCGGCCGATATTTGTTCATTTTTAATGTTATCATTATCGGCCCGGTAAGAAAATTTGGCCGATATATTAAAGCCTATAAATAATGAATTATTTCCTTCAGCTGAGACACTTCAGATGTGCACTGTTCGCCATGATGGTTTTCAGTTGCTTTAAATATGATTGAAATCACTTCAAAAAGGAAAATACAGTTAAGTGCAACATGTGCAGCTCAAGTCTGTCATATAGGCTACATAAAATTATAATGACAAGATTATAATTGTGTGCTTGGGACATGGCTTTTAATGGTCAGACTTTTGTTTTTGTAATCAGGCTCTCAAAAATTATATAAATATTTGGATTTAGATTTATCGCCCAATATATCGGTTATCGGCTTTCAAATATAAAGAATTATCGGTTATTGGTATCGGCCAAAATTTCAGAGCATCCCTAAATATTCCCCATTAATACCTTAAAATCATCAATAAAGTGTCTTAAACCAAAACAATCAGCTCTGAGATGAACAACAACTTTGATTTGAAGCAAAAATTATATGAAAACCATTTAGGCCTAAGATACAAGATATTATGAATGAAGTGCAATCCAGTGAAGCATTGTGAGTGGCAATCAAATAAAATAAAACAACTGATTTACAGTCATTAATTAAGAGTATATAAACAATATATGTTATTGTAAAATATTCAGTAGTTCAACAGTACAATAATTTATAATGATTCGTGGGAGTGGTAACTTATCTGTGTGGTGGGTTGCTCTTCGGGATTATGGATAGTTTTTTTTTATGAATTATGGCTTAAGGCTAAGCAAATGTCCAACCACAGAGCTCATAGCACATCTGTCTTAATTGTTAAACAGTATATCATTAAAAAACAATTTCTCCATTTAGAAAATAATTTTTATTTTTACTTCTGGAACCTGAATGTTGTTCTCTTTTTCCAAGTTATAAATCATGTTTATAAAAATAATGATAATATTTTTTTTTTTTTTTTACAAACACAAAAAGTGAAACTCAAGCAGTCAGTGCTTTCTTCTGAGATTTTTCCTATGGTCATTTCCTGTCACAAGAATCTAACTGTGTCACAGATTCTTAAATTAGCTATGCACTGACACTGTTCTATTGTTCAAAAATGTTACTGCTGTTTTCTAAACTTCCTGGGGGTGTGGCCTATGGAGTGGGCTGACCAATGAGCTTGCACCATCATGAAGGTCACAGAGTTGATGGACAAGAGAAAAAACAAACTAAAAGAATGAGAGCTCTGCAAAATGCCATGACAGCACAAAGCACAGGTCAGCAGAATGAACGTCCTCAGAAACACATGCGTTCACTGAGCCATTACTTCATATGAACCTTGATACTTAATATGTTCCTGCATTTGCCCCAAATCAAGGGAGGTTTGCATATGGTGTACATAAACAAGAAAAAAAAAATCACAAACAGCATCAGCAGTGAGACTAAATAAAGATCAAATTAAGACATTTGCATGACTTCTCCTGAGATAAACAAATGTCACGTCTCCTCTAGAGTTTGAAAAGAGATCTCAGCAAAGTCTTACACTGTCCTCAGATTCACCAAAGATCAAAAATCAGAGATTTCAATATGTACTCAAACATTTCTCATTCAACTTTTCCAATACCAACTTATCTTCTAAGGGTACATTTACACAACGATGTATTAAAAAATGGGAAGATTTTCCTCTGCGTTTTTCGTGTACAGATGACAATGTTCACACAGTTCTGCGAAAAAAAAAAAAAAATGCTGTATTCTGCTGCCAGGCCAGTAGATGGCGATGTCACTTCATAAAATAGACACATAGTGTTTCAGACTGAACATGTAATATGCATGTGCATGATGTCACCATTTTCACAAATTCACGTTTTTGTAGTTTACATGGAGATGATAATGGTACCATTTTTAGAAACGGTCAACGGTCACATCTGGTGTAGACACGGTGTTAGTGTCACAAACAGTGGATGTAATGATGCGCACAAAGACGAGGAATCAAACGAAAACAGTCTTCAATATTAAAGGGGACATATCATGAAAATCTGACTTTTACTGTGTTTAAGTGCTATAATCAGGTCCCCGGTGCATCTACCAACCCAGAAAACATGAAAAAGAACAACCCAGTAACTTTGTTTTGGCAAGCCTTTTTTAGCAAGCATGTGAAAAAATTAGCCGCTCAGATTTCGCTTCTTTAATGACGTAGGAAGAACCTTATTATAATATTACCACCCCTTAATCTGCATGTTTCCACCCACGGCACCGGCATTTTGTTTTTTGCAAGCGACAGCGGTGTACCATTTGAGCAAAGCATGCTCACAAACCCCAAAATTTACATAAACCACACCCCCGGGAACACAACACCCCTTTGTGAGGCCATATTGGGCTGCTTCAGAGAAGAGGAAGAGTTGTTGTAGTAGAGTGTTGTTACCATGTCGTCATTTTACACCGGACTGCTTCACAAATGAGGATCAATTCAACGCTGGATCTGCACAAAAGATTAACATGACGGCACATGCTAGTCGATGAGTTGAATCAACTCCACAGCAACTACATAAATTTATCCTCTAACCATTCAGAAACGTCCAGTTTCATTCTAAAAGTTGTAACTTCTTCCTGAGTCTCTCCATCAGTGTCGACTCCGGTTTGAACAATGTAAGGCTGAACACCGTTACTGACAATCCTCATTTTGGCTGCGTGAGATTCTCCAGCTTTGTTGTTGTTGAGCAACCGAAGCGTGAGCTGTTAAAGCTCCGCCCTCTTCTGGAAAGGGGGCCGGGAGCAGCAGCTCATTTGCATTTAAAGGGACACACACAAAAACGGCGTGTTTTTGCTCACACCCAAATAGGGGCAAATTTGACAAGCTATAATAAATGATCTGTGGGGTATTTTGAGTTGAAATTCACCAGAGACTTATATTACATCTTGTGAAAAGGGGCATAATAGGTCCCCTTTAAATCCAACTCGGAAATACTCAGGAGATTACACTAGTAAATCAAATAACACAACCATGTTAACGACAACATAGAAACAAGGAACAGACAGAACTCGGGGTTTAAATACACAAGGTTAACAAGGAAACCAAATGAACAACAGGGGAACTTAATTAATGACTAACTGGCACACACCAGGAAACTTAGGGCAAGGGAACAAGAACAGAACCACACCCAAAATGCAACAGAACAAAACATAATTATGTTATCCACATTTATTTGATGTCTATACTCTTACTGTCCGCAAACAATTATCTCATCTGGGTCTATTTTGGTTTCTTCTAAGTAATTTTTTAAAAACAACTGAGAACTGAGTCTGAGTTACGAGCAACCTTTGAGCAATAAAATGCATATAAACTTACATTTAGATGTGTATTTATTAATTTAGCTCAACTGATTTCACTTCAGCAGTCAGATTTTACATTTGACATCATGTGGTGAACCAACAAAGCACCAAAATAGTTCATCACACAAGATGTCAGCAAAAACGTCCTACACTGAAATGTATTAATATCAGCACAAACTACACTAGGCCTGACAGTATGCAAATTTATTATAACTGACTATGGCTGAAATTTTTGAATACTTGATTTATGATAATGCAGTTCACAGTCTTGTGTCTTGTTTTTATGTTGGTTGTGTTAATGTAAAACTTTTATTTTGAAGGCCTTGTATAGAATCATATATGATGTCTTATATTCATACCCATGTGCTTATAAACAATTTCTTATTAAATTTAAAGCAAATGAACGTCTCACTGCAATAAATGAGTGTATAGAGTCTGTGTGTGTTTTGTCTTAACCCCATGAATGTGCATTTCTATGATAAATTAGTATGTCCTGCAGCTCCATCTGGAAGTTGGTATCAGGGCAGAAGGAACAGCGGGTAATGAATTGGGCAGGACATGCACACACACACAAAAAAAAAAAAACCACGAGGTGACCTGAAGAAGCCCTTCCCACGCATCATACAGGATGACAATGCGTCTCGTTCTGTGATTACCGCTCATTCAACAAGAACATGCATGCAAAAGGGAGAGTCACAGATGAGGAGCTGTTCTGAGCCAGTTTAATGCATATCACATAAGTATAATAGAAGTTTGCGCCAAAGTTTTAAGCAGTAACACAAGGTCATGTTTGTTTGTGCAAAATGCATCAGACAGATTTGTGGGAGTGCCGTCTGAGACTAATAGCAAGGCAATTGAGACAGCAGTCACATGTAAACTTGGAAAGGACAGCTATTCGTTGAAACATTCAATTTCAGGTATATAATGCGCCTAATTATATGACTATTGCTTTAGTCATCTCTTTTTCTCTGTCTCTCTATCGTCTAGATTTAAGGGGATTAAGATCTTGCACTCATCAAGGCTTTGGCTTTTTACAGCAGGCTTTGGTCCAAACCTTCTTCACAGGGCGCTTAGACATGCATGATGCTTCCTGTCTCCTGAAGCTCAACAGGAAGCATCACTCACATGAGTGTCTGGCTGGACTCCAAACTAGAGGCCTGCAAAGTGTTGCTAAAGCAGCATTTAACCCTGTTTGCATAGATGATTATATTACATGCACAATTTCACATAGTTCACTGGCATTCAAAATCAAGCAATCCTTTTTGTAAAATCATGCTAATCTTGGTAAAACAGTGAGTTCATGTCAATTAATAGTCACTTTATAAAGGTTTGGACAAAAATATAAAATTAGGATAGATTTAAAACTGAACCTTGACCTTCAGCTTCCAGGTCCCATTCAAAAGGTCTCCTCAAAAATGATAGTGGTCCTTAACAGTCTACTAAAAACTCACATTCAAGTCTTGCTACGTGGTTTGGTTTTTATTTTCAGCCTTATTATGAATCTTTTTTTGCTGTTTCAGGAATATTTTTGGGTGTTTTAAAATGGTTTCACTGTTTAAATTTTCCTAAAAAACCTATAATAGACTATTTAATGTCTGGCTCCCATTGTGACAACTTGCCCTGCTATTGGTCAGCATGTTTTAAATTAAAGGGGCTATATGTAAGATTTTTACTTTAATAAAGCATAAAAATACCCCAATATGTTTGCAGATATTTAGGAAACATGCTAAGTTCACCTACTTGTTTCTCAGAAAAACAATGCTACAGCCAGACATTCTACCTTGAAGTGTGCGTCCCGTGTCGGAATGTCTGTCTTTGTTTTGTTCTGTGCGAAACCGTGTGCTGCCAGTTTATCCAATAGTATTTCGACATCACAGGTTGCCAGTTGGCGGAAAACACCACGTATTGCAGCCGTGGAAACCAGCAAACAAACTGGGTCAGAGAAAAAATCGCATTCCAGAGGAAAATCCGCGTTTTTGATGGGGTTCCCTGGTAAAATTCGCATTCCAGGGCTAAATATCATGTTATTTGGGGTCGCTTCAACCCGCAGATATTAAAAACAACCTGCGGCAACAGTGTAAAAGTGGCCCAATTTGGCAACACTGACGTATATATCAAAGGCTTCTCAAACAAGAAAAAATGTAGGGCGGGACTTGATTTTGTCTATGGGGAATTGATTGGATGGTTGGGTGGTTGTGGTTTGCTATTGGTCGATCTCATGTAAGAGGGAGGGGAAGTTATTTTTGATTAAAGATTACGAGGGGCAGTGTTGGCAAGTCCGCGGTTTTCCCGCGGAATTGGGCTACTTTTACACTGTTGCTGTGGGTTATTTTTCATGAAACAAAATAACGTGATATTTATCCCCTGGAATACGAATTTTACCAGGGGAGCCCCACCAAAAATGTGAATTTTACCGTGAGACACCCTGAAATGCGATTGGGCTAGTTTTGAGGAGAAATTGGGTGGGTTTTGTTGTGAAAACCTGGCAACCCTGACAAGGGCACATGGATTTTTTTTAAAGATAATGATGTGCATGAATAGTCCTAAATAATTTGCGATATTCAATTAAAAAATTTTGATTTCATCGTGACTAAGATTTTAAGGCTTCAGTCAATACAGAAACTGACAACTGAAACTGAAAAATAAACCCACCCTCAGAAACAGTAACTGGCATTTAAAAACGTCTGCCCTGGTATCCACTATTTGGCTCATAAACATCACGTTTATGGTCATGACGATGACCTGGTTCAAATAACATCATATATTTAATGTCTTTTTTAAAAGATTGTCGTTAATAATTCAAGATAGGCTTATTATAAACACATTATACAACATTTGTGAATCTATTTTTAAATCTAAAAACATTTATCACAACATAACAAATATTGTTACTCTGGTGCTTTAAATGTACAGCGTTTGGTTGGTGTTCATTAGTCTGTCTTGCAGACTTTCCAGCAGAGTTTGAGTGTACCGGAGGCTGGCTGTTTTGCTGTGCTCTGCTCCACTGCAGCTCTACCGCCCACCTCACCAGTCTCCGCGTTTGGACGTCGACAGCAGCGGTTATCTCCGGATTTCAGGTCTGACACAGTAGTGACATCCACGTCTAAATTTACCGCTAATCTTCATGGGCAAGGTGTGGAGGCAGATGTACCCCCAGTATACCTACTATTACCCCCCTTACCTGCAAGCCAAGGTACGAAAATCAGTTTTACCTCTTGTTTGATATCGCTTTTGTAGATGTGACTGCTGTATATCGGTTTTTTATTGGATATTACACGATATGGATCGAGTGACACTGTAGTCAGCGCTGCTTTAAGTTTGTAGCGCACTTGAGGGGATTTTCGGGCGGACATTTTAAATCGAGTTTTTATCAGATATGAATAGTCAAATCCAGATATAACCTAATCGTTGCTGTTGTGTACACAGTGCTGGTTTAAACTCTTTATGGTCGTGGTTTTATGGCGTTATTAATGTTTTGTTCGTTCTCCTGGCCAGTGAATTCCTGTGACATGACATCGCGCGCTGGCTGAAGTCAATCTCTGTGAACTCCAGCACTAGTGTTGTTGTGATCGTCTTTAATGTGAATTTAGTCATTTATCATAGTTTATCCACTTGGGAATCATTGTTGTGCTTTGTAGTACAAAATAATCATAGTGTAATTGTAAAAAGACAAAATATGTTGTTTGTTTACACAGTCATTATGGTCGACCGATATGGTGTTTCATTGGGCAATTTTTTGGGTGGACCGATGCCGATACAAAAATCAAAATTACTTATTTAAAAAAACACATTCGTTTTTATTAAAAAGTTGAGTTTAATGTTTAAAATGTTTAATTAATATGAAAAATATTTAATTAATATTATTATAATTTATTATATTAAATTATATTATTTATTATAGCTAATAAATGCTTATTTAAAATAATATTAACTCATTCAATATTTAATCTCTATCTCTCAAGTAAAGAAGAAATATATTTTATCCACTGACAAGAAATGAAAACTTTTTGAGTTCTTCGGCTACTTCGGCCGATAATAATGGTGAAATAATAGCTGATTAATTGGTCTTGATCATCTGTCACTACAAATATTCTTTTGAATTTTGCATTCTGTTTTATTTAGTGCAGACAGCTGAATATTTTTGTAATTTTTAGAGCATTTGGTATCAGCCATAACCATTCCCAGTTGGTTCATTGGTCAAAATATTTAATGTTGTTTTTTTTGTTGTTTTGTTTAGTTTTTTTGTTAATTTTGAGTAAATATTGTTTAATAAAGTGTTTTTATTTTCATGTATGCACCCTCCAATTTAGATATCAGTATCTGCCATTAAAAATGATATTAGTAATTAAAAAAAAAAATCTGATATTTATGATATAAGATACATAAGACATACATGCAGCTTTCACAAAGCTTAATTTGGCTGTTTTAAAGGAGAATGTGAGAATCGGTGTGAAAGATGGAAAGCAGAGGAAGGTTGCTGCTGTTTATCAGACATCACAGCTGATCAATACTGGGTGGAGTACATCCATACTGCCTGACTATGGATATGATACTAATTGGGTTTCATTTATCAAAAGATCCAGTTCTAAAAACATGCCACATTGCATGAAGCTTTATAAAAGCATTGATTTGTGACATAGAGGAAAGATAAATCTTGTTTTTGTCAATCAAAGCATTGCAAAAAACACAGTTAATGCAGCGTTCGCTGGTTTTCTTTGTTAATACGGATGTGGATGAAAGTTCTGCTGACAGAATACTGTATCAGATGAGTATCAGATCTTGAGCTTTTATGCACTTTTCTCCAACAAGGCCTCATATTTCACTTTTATCAAAGTAGGGCTGCACGATTAATCGTATTTTAATCATTATAACGATTCCTGCTTCTCTCGATTAATTAAAAATAATCATCACAATATTTGCCCAGCTGATTATTTTTATACTCTTATTTTTATTAGGACATTTCCGTTATCTTGCATTGGAAACAAGCCTCTATTATCTTTCCTGCCTGTGGTTGCCAGTTGTCAAAAAATACCCCACCCCCCACCCCCTACCCCCAAACGGGACTTTTCTTTTAAAAGGATACATTTTTTCACCAGTGTTTTACTTAAAGGGGGGTATCACACGCAGTTTCTGCCAATCTCATTTTACTCTTGAGTACATATAGAGTAACAATGCATCCTTCATATCTCCAAAAAGTCTTTAGTTTTGTCATATTTATAAAAGATAGATATGCTAAACCGAGTCTTTCCGAAAAAAGCCGAGCTCCTGGAGGCGTGTCTGCCGTCAGTGCCGTGGGCGGAGCTAAAGAGTCACGAGCGCGCGCAGCTTCTGCCTAGAGATCGCATGCTAGCTGCGACATCATTATAAATAATAAGGGAACAAAAACGTTCATGTTGTTTACATTATATGCACTTGCGTGCCGATTGCCAACAAAACACAGACATCTGATGCAGTTTTACTCACCACCTGCGATCTGCAAATCCAGTGCCGAACTGGGACTTGTTTACAAAGTATTCATCACCGAAATCCCGGGAACAAACAAACATACGTGCACAACTCCGTTGTTGCCTCGGAAAAACAAACTTCATCCTCTGTTCCCTTGACGCTGGGTTCTTTGGGAAGCTGAAAAATGTAATCTTTCCCTCAAAACCAAAAACACACTCCTTTGTTGACAGGAGCTGCGTCTCATTTCGGAGGCTGCGTCCTCCGGAGGTCGCATTTGAAGGCTGAATACTTCATCAAGGATGTCATATTTAAGAAAACCGTAATAAAATTGACTGATATTCATTGTGTGGTGTAAAATACTGTAATTTCTTTCTTACTTTGCAACAGTTATTTTTACTTAAATGAGACCGCCTCTATGATGTATGCAGCCTTCAAAGGGTGCAGCCCCTGAATTGGGACACAGCCATTGTTGAAAAATCTCTCAGCTTCCGTATCCCGAACGAAGCGCGTTGATAGACGTGCTCTTGCTCTTGCTCTGGGTGATGTGTGTGTGCACGCTTATCAGGGAGAAGTGCCTATACAAGGAATTCTGCTCTCTTTTGACGTCATACAGGACACATTCGAAAAAAACTCTCAGAATCCTGTACCGAAACCGGAAGTAGTGTATTTGGCACAGAAATACTCCGTCATACGTCCAACTCGTGTTTTGAAACTTTGGCCATGTTTAGCATGAGAATGCATCTCTTTAACAGTGTAAATAAGTCAGAATGCATGAAATAGCATTACACCCCCTTTTAATATTCTCAATCTGGCAGCTATGCACATGCATGGTTATATAATTATATAAAATTATATATAAACATAAATATAATTTTTTTCCAATGAGTATAATCGCATTTTTGAGCAAAATAATTGTGAATATCAGTTCAACCATTATCGTGCAGCCCCATATAAAGTCAATCTGACATATTTCTGAGGGAAACATATTTAAAACCAGACTTGATTTTATCCATCGGGAATTGATTGGATTGTAAAAAGTGGATGTTATAGGTAGTCAGGTGGTTGAAGAGGAGATGCCGAGTCATTAAGATGTGATCCAAACAGGAAAGTTGATTCAGATGCATAGCAAATAAATTACATTTTGATATATATTGCAATGACAAAAGAGATTTTATAGACTGACATGCTCTGAAGAATCATGCACAATAAGACCAGCAAGTAAACGGGATACATTTTGATTTGATCATGTGGCTTTAGTTTGTATCAGTTGGCTCAAAAGAAAGAAGGATAACTGTCATTCTGCTGTGGAGGAGAGCCAGGGAAGAGCTGAATGGCACAGGAGACACTAGGAAGCTTTGCAGTGTTGTTGTATAGCATGTTGACGACTTCGAGAAATCGAGTCCCCCTCAGGAATCGGGTCTCCTTTAGGACCCAGGTGGGTAATGCCTGATCAAAAGTTGTTATTGTGATGTCTTGATTAATTATAACCTGCTTCACTCTTGTATGATGTTTATTACATCAAGTGCCCAAACAAATGCTTGAAATATAAAATGCCCGTGTATTGCATAATAAAACAAACTAGAAACAGATATTTGAAGCAAAAAACATACCTAATATAAGCTAAGCTAGCAGGCTAATCGGGTAAATGTATGCTATGCTAGAACATAAGCTAACTAAAAAACAGTAAGAATGAGAAATGTGTGCTTTCACAACCTATAGCTTCAGTTATAGAATTAATTTAGAAGACATTAATTGTCATTATAATGCATTTTTAAACAATTTAAATCATAACATAATTTTGCAGGAATTATAATCAGGCACTAAATATCCATTAAAAGTCCGTTGAACCAACTGGATCACTCGGGGTCCTAAAGGAGACCCCATTCCTAGGGGTGACTTGATTTCTCACCACACCGGCTGTACATACAAAAGCGTCCTGGAACTCCAAATACTGCCATACTTACAGCTATACAGGATAGAGTCCGTAAACACTCCATAAACTCTACAGTATAGTGGCCAGAATAAATATAGCACATTTTTAGTCCACACCATTCATCTTCCTTCATCTCTTATTTTTTGTAATTAGATTTTCATTTCTTGTTCAGCGTTTGTTTGTTGGCTGTTTTGCTATTTTTGGACACTTGCCCTTGTAGGAGCTTGGAAGTTGAGATGCTTTTGTAAGATAAGCCTTGACAGGGAAGGGAGGAACGGCCTTTTTTATTATTACAGCAGCTTGATTTCTTTCAAGGCTGAAAGGCAGCAGCTTTTGTCTTTATTTGAAAGCCGGAAAGGTAGAACACATTTATATGGTGCTGTTTACAGCCTAACGTACAGCTTAGACAACAAACAAATTATATGCAATGAATTTGAGCGCATTTGATTGTGATTATTGGTTTAATTAAAGGGCCAGTCTCACAAAATGTCAAAAACATGTTTCCATCATATTATATTTAGGACCATTAAAGGGATAGTTCACCCAAAAATGATACTTGCTCACCCTCAAGTTCAGGGATACTCAAGTTCGGAGGCCAAGAGGGCTGCATTTAAACCACATAAAATGCAAAGGGCCACAAAATTACAACTTGGATCACAAAACTTTTATTAGGCCTAGTTAAGACAATATTTGTAGTACTTACACATGCAGTGCAGTTTATTATCTAGCTAAGTCTTATTAGTACTTTAATGGTTGTCTTATTTAAAGTGTCACTGAACATGAAAAAATGGCATTAAAAAAAGGATTAATAGTTTGTCTTGCTGTATTCTTAATGCAAAAATTTATTCATTCTCAGAGTTTGAAAAAAATGCCAAAATGCATAAGAAAAACATTATCGAACAAATAAACTTGACAAGAACTGATGAAAAGAAGTCCTTTTTCTTAGTGAAAAGTAATTTCAGTTCTGGCTTTTCCTCAATTTTTATACTTTTTATACTCCATTGCACCTTTTTAATACTTTTTATAGTGCCTATTTATACTCAGGCTCGCTTTACAAAGGTTTCATTAGGACTATTATTGTTAATTATTACCTCTACCGTTAAATTAGGTCAGAATCCCAATTTTTTTTTTTGTTTGTTCAGTCACAGTCTCATTTGATGGCGTGCGCGAACACAGGCGTTTGACACATGCGCACTAGAACGATTCATTCTTGTCCAGTCTCTGCGCTTTTTCGCTCCAAAATATAAGATAAAATGTCTTTGTACTTATTTAAAATAGAGTTGCTGGTATCTTCAATCCCCTCACACGAGCACTCGTCAACACGGGTGGCTATTGTGTTTGTTGTCCTTTGTGGACAAACTAAATAAGTGCAAAAACTATTCAAAGCGCACATGCAAAGTGACGTACTACATTTATTGTTCGTTGTGGTTAGACCTGTGCGCGTTCTGTGCTGCTGATGACTATGTGCGTCATGCGCAGTGTACACGTGAGAACCAAAGTAATATTAACGGTCATTTTGAATGCAAATTATAATAAAAATACATTTATGTTGAGCATGACTTGGGCCACAAATTTAAAGCTGACGGGCCGGATGAGGCCTGCTGGCCGCCTGTTGAGTACCCCTGCTCTAGTTGTTCCAAACCTGTATGAGTTTTTCTTTCAACAAAGTAGAAGATATTTTAAAAAATGTTGGTAATCAAACAGTTGATGGCACCCATTGACTTCCATAGTATTTTTTTTCCTAATATGGAAGTCAATGGGTGCTGTCAGCTGTCGGATGTTGGTTACCAACATTCTTTAAAATATCATCATTCTTTAAAATATCAATATTTGTATTTAAAGGGGGGTATCACACACAGTTCCTGCCAATCTCATGTTAATCTTGAGTACATATAGAGTAACAATGCATCCTTCATATCTCCGAAAAGTCTTTAGTTTTGTCATATTTATAAAAGATAGATACGCTAAACCGAGTCTTTCCGAAAAAAGCCGAGCTCCTGGAGGCGTGTCTGCCATCAGTGTCATGGGCGGAGCTAAAGAGTCACGACAGCGCACAGCTTCTGCCTAGAAATCGTCTGCTAGCTGTGACATCATTATAAATAAAAAGGGAACAAATTGTTTACATTATATGCACTTGAGCGCCGATTGCCAACAAAACACAGATATCTGATGCAGCTTTACTCACCACCCGCGATCTGCAAATCCAGTGCCGAACTGGGACTTGTTTACAAAGTATTCATCACCGAAATCCTGGGAACAAACAAACATACGTGCACAACTCCGTTGCTGCCCCGTAATAACAAACTTCATCCTCTGTTCCCTTGACGCTTGGTTCTTTGGGAAGCTGAAACAGGTAATCTTTCCCTCAAAACCAAAAACACACTCCTTCGGTGACAGGAGCTGCGTCTCATTTCAGAGGCTGTGTCCTCCGGAGATTGCATTTGAAGGCTGAATACTTCATCAAAGATGTCATATTTAAGAAAACCGTAATAAAATTGACTGATATTCATTTTGAGGTGTAAAATACTGTCATTTCTCTCTTACTTTGCAATCTAACGGTTATTTTTCTTAAATGAGACCAATGATGTTTGCAGCCTTCAAAGGGTGCAGCCCCTGAATTGGGACACAGCCATTGTTGAAAAATCTCTCAGCTTCCATATCCCGAACGAAGCGCGTTGATAGACGTGCTCTTGCTCTGGGTGATGTGTGTGTGCACGCTTATCAGGGAGAAGTGCCTATACAAGGAATTCCGCTCTCTTTTGACGTCATACAGGACACATTCGAAAAAAACTCTGAATCCTGTACCGAAACCGGAAGTAGTGTATTTGGCACAGAAATACTGCGTCATACGTCCAACTCGTGTTTTGAAACTTTGGCCATGTTTAGAATGAGAATGCAACTCTTTAACAGTGTAAATAAGTCAGAATGCATGAAATAGCATTACACCCCCCTTTTAACAGAAGAAAGAAACTCATACAGGTCTGGAACAACTTGAGGGTGATTAAGTGATGACAAAAGTTTCATTTTTGAGTGAACTGTCCCTTTAAAGGGGTGGATGATTATGATTTCACTTTTTAAACTTTAGTTAGTGTGTAATGTTGCTGTTTGAGCATAAACAACATCTGCAAAGTGAAAGTTCAAAGCAAAGGGAGATCATTTTTTTTAAAGAAATTGCTTTTTAAGGACTACAACAAACGGCTGGTTGGGACTACAACGAGCTTCTTCCCGGTTTGTGACATCACTAACCCTAAAATTTACATAAACCTTGCTCCCGAGAACACGCAACAAAGGGGTGTGGCCATGTTATTGCAGTACAGTAAGTAACCCAAATGCAATAGCATGTCATTAAAGCAAGATGACAACATAAGTTAAAACTGTAATTAAACTAAACTATACCTGTTCTATCTTCATGCAGCATATATTCTCTGGCTCTGTAGGATCTTACAACAGTTCCCACATGAGCGATTTATAGATTATCATGACAGAATATGCTAATCAATGACTATATGATAGTTAACTCCACATCAGCTACATAAATTCATCAACTAACCATTCAGAAATGTCCTGTTGCATTCCACATGTCACGTCTTCTTGAATCTCTCTCTCACTGTCCGACTCCGGTTTGAACATAAAAGGCTGAACAGTTTCTGACATTTTCAGTGAGTCTGCGTGAGGTAATCGGCGCTGCTAACACAAGCTCTTGAAACTCCACCCTCTTCTTGGGAGCAGCAGCTCATTTGCATTTAGGGACACACAAAAAATAGTTTTGTATACAAAATATAGTAAAGCTTAGAAATAACGCTTTATTTTGGCTCAGTAGCTTCTGCAGCACGAACACAAGCATCTAGAGTCTGCTGTTGTTGTTGTTGTTTTGTGCTGTTAGCGGCGTCTGACTAGGGTCGACATGTGGGGTGATGACATCATCGTTTCACAAAGTATACGGATAGGCTGTACGCACGAAAACGCAAAGATGGCGTTTTCAGATTTATCCACTCTGGGACTCGGTTTCAAAAAATAGTGGTTTCACCATCCGAAAACGCCGGATCCGTGTGGACGAAACGCCTATCCGATACAAAATTAGTGCGTATTCACAAAAACGTGTCGCCGTGTGGACGGGGCCTTAATACACTATAAAAAAAATTGTGGGGTATTTTGAGCTAAAACTTCACATACACACTCTGGGGACACCAGAGACTTATATTACATCTTGTAAAAGTGGCATTAAATGACCCGTTTAAGGTTTTATGACATTATTTTCATTCACATTTCCTGCCAAATTCAATTCTCTAATGCATTTGTAATATTACAGACATTTTGTGATTATACTAAATTTAATTATATTGTCATTGAACTGTGCAAATTGAGGTACGAATGTCAGTATAGTTTAGGGTTTTAAATAGTATGTGCAAAATAGAAATATAATCCGGAAAGTGTAACAGAAAGTGCAAAAAGTTGCATTGAGAAGGAGAAAAATTACAGTTGTGAACATTAAGTATAACTGTATCTACAGCAATTTTTAGCAAGAATATAAGGGGAAGTAAAAAAAATCCAAATGCGTTAATGGTAATTATGGGCGAATTTGTGCTAAATTGTCATGAGATTAATGTCACAATAATACAACAAGTGTAAATGGTGTTTAAAAAGCTTAATTTCCTTGCATTTTGCTGTCAAACATGTTTTTGTGAGATTCTCCAGCATTTAAATGTGCTTGAGAATGCATGAAATGGACTAGGAATTATGAGAAGCTACTGAACTATAACAAATTTATTCATGTTAAATTTACAAGTCGAGGGAGACATGCTGTTGCATTATCACCAGTGCATAATTGTTCAAAAATGACCCTGCGTCGTTAATAATATGAATGATAATAATTAAAAGGCGCCAATTTTTCCACCAGCTCTGAAGTATTTCCATGGCTTCTAGGTGGGCTGGCCGTGTCAACATGAGCCTGTGATCGAGGAGTGGGTTTTAGCACATTAACTGCCATTGGACATTACACACAGAGCCTGCAAACAAAGCCTTTGTGAAGGGCCTTAAAAAGCCCTATACAATGTTTACAATACAGTCTGAAGAGTTGCCTGGCAGCGGAATGTACACAATTAACCAGCTCATTATGTGTGTGCCGAGCTGAAAGAATTCCAATTGTTCTCCTACGATAGTCATTCTGGGAACTTTTTGACATGAGGAAAATGAGGGACCAGCTCACAATAATAACCACCATGGTGGTGAAGCACTCTGCCAAGGGCCTGTCTCACAAACGCAGGCGGAGAGCTCGAAAAGCCCTTCAGCTTAACTGACAAGGTCAATGAGACCCACACAGACTCGTCTGGTATTAATAGACCTGCTTTGTTACTTTGTGTAAACAGGCAATTCAGTAAATGTGTAAGTAAATATGCGAAGATCGAATGGGGTAAAAATAGTTTTGAGGGGAGAAAAGGCTATCTGAGGCCTGTCGAATAGTGCTGTGTGACCGTATATACCGAAATCTGTCAGCTGGTAGTGATTCTGCTATAGTGGAAGATATATTTGTATGCGTATCAGTGGACAGGACGGTTTTATACCATTTACACATGGGAACGATGAAGAAAAATGGGGAAAAGCTAAAGCGGGTGTGACTGTGTTTCAACATTTATATAGATCTCAGTGCTATTTTGTCCATTTTTCAGAAAATTTGAATGTGAAATTTTGGAGACAATTTGGAGACAAAACTATTTTAATATATAATATATGAAAGCGTTATTATGAAAGTTATTTACAGACTCATTTTGAGAATATTTCACAAGACGGCGGGATTATTAATGCTGCGATTGTCGGGTTTTGATGCAAAAATGATGCTTCTTAATCATCTCCTTGTCATTTTTAATCTCCAGATATACTCTGTTGTGTATCTGTTGTGATCGTTTAAAAATTACATGTGTGGGTTGCAGGAGTGAAATGGTGCTTTGTGTCATGCAAATAAACAAATGATATTAAAGTCATGAATTTTAGCATCTCATTTTACTGAATCTCTCTCAGAGCCCCTTTCCAATTCCATTTTAGGCAAAATCAAACACGAAAGGTCGCAGCCTAACACGTCCAACATCCCTGTGATGCAATTGGACGAAAGTAGATCATTCCTGTTATTATCAGAGAAGCTGTCCATGCTCATAAAGCTCATCATAGCATGCTGTGTTGTGTTATGATAAATAAATTACACGTATCCATCTTATTTTTCAATGCGGAAGTTAGATGTTTTCTGTGAATGTGCGAAACTTCCGATTTTATTAGCCACTTTAGGGAAATAATGAGAAGAATTTCAAAGTGCAGCAAACTGTAAAACTGTTTGCGCTACAAACCAGTGTGCTTATAATTGAAATAATAGTTAATATGGTAAGAAATACCAGTTTGCAATATCAAGCAGCATAACGAGCTGTTTTGTACAGCTCAGAATAACTGGAAGCAAATGACACTGGAAGCCAGACACATTAAAATGGCTGCTCCCGCTCTTAACTGAAAAATAAGTTGGAAAAATACTGAGCAGTGCACCAAATTATCTTCTGGTCTGCTAATTTCTCATCTTTTTTTGATTGGGACTGCCAATTAAAACAGGCTATTCAAAGTCCAAGTAATATCCACTCATTCGAATGTTGCCAAAATCTAGATTTTAGATCATGTTTTTGACCAGTTTTTCCTCCATGTGTCATTTTCAAAATCTGCCAACAGCCTTGACAATGAATAAACAATTTATTTTCAATTTTGTGTAAATATTGTGTAAAATAAGTTTATTTCATTTCCGCTAATTTGTGCATGTCTCATTAAATTGCATTACGTCTACATCAGCATTATCTTTAGATATCAGCATTGAAAAATAAGTGTACAATAAGTATGTATTAAATCTATCTATCTACACACACTGAAAAATAGATTTTTGCTGCTTGTTCAAATTACTTAATTAAAATGAGCTAAATTAACACAATTCAACTTAATTTCATTGTGTTCAGTCCACTTAAATATTTCTAATATTGAAGTTTACTTAATCCATTTGTGTTGGGAATACATGAATGAATTTTGTTGCTTTAACTGAAACTGGTCAGTGCTTGTTAGTTCCCAGCATGCATTGCATATGGCTGGATTAAGAGAGAAAATGTTGAAATTAGTTGTTATTTTATGTGTTTTGCAGTAAGATGAAAACGGGGCATGATAGCGTTCAGTGTTCACTTATCTTGGAATTATTAGAATGTTTTAAATTTCACTGGGTTACCATTGTGGAGAAGAGTGGAGCATTTGCTTAGGTTGTAGATTGGCACTTCATATTCAATTGCTGCTTTGCTCTAAAAGTTAGCATTTAACATGCTTGTGTGTGCGCTATTGTTAGCTAATTGACTGTTGACTACCTAGTACAGTCTAATGATTCAGTCACATAACACATATGAAGTTGAATTAAATAAATAAACATATTGGATGGATGGATGGATGGATGGATGTATGAATGAATGATTTGGATGAATAAATCATGTCAGGGAACCTCACAAAATTCATTTTGAGACTACTTAATTGGGTCACTTAAAAATTACTTAATTTCATCATGTTGAAGTTACACAAATAAATTATATTTGTGTAAATTTATGTGGGCACTGGGGCCGCTGTACACTATTAAATCATGTAAAAAAAATTCAGTATATATATGGGTCAATGATGGGTCATTTTTTTTTTTTTTTTTGTCCAAAGGCCTAAAATAATAATAATAAAAAAACAAAGATATGACATCCAAAGTATGTAAGGTAGTACAACTAGATCTCTTTTATTGAATCCAAAAGGTTTTAATTATATTTTGCTACATATAAAGGTATTTTAAAGATTTTGAAGTGTCAAAAGGTCATTCGGTTTAACCGTCCAAAGGCCAATACAGCCATTTCATTTGTGATTAAAATATCTTAAAATGTAATAAATGTATATATATTTTATTCTGGCATGCTTTTATAACATCATATATCAACATAGTGCAAAATGGTATTAAAATTATGTGTAGAAGTCGTTGCTTTGTTATGAGAAAGAATGTCCGGAAAAATGAATTTCATTGATGTCATTCGGAGTAACCAATATAAAGGGACCATTTTGGATCAAGTCATGCTGTCAGTATCATGTGACAGGATGTGACATCATTCAAACACCTGCAAAGGACCACATGGTCATGAAGCAAAGTAACTAACTCTCTCTTAACTATCTGAAAAATTTCTGTTTTCACTTGCTCATACACATGTCCTGAAATATCAGGTCATTCGGTACAACCGCAATAAAACATGGAAAATGTTGTAATATTTTAAACACTTGTACTAAATATAAAATGTTTGATTGTCCTTTTGCTAGCTAGCTAGATATCAGTTTGTTAGCATTGTTTGAAAATATCGTCATTTGGTAAAACAGAAATTTTGGTTAAACTGAATGACTTTTTTGGTGACACATTTTGTCCATCTTGTAAAAAAAGACAAAAGCAGTGTTAATTGATTATAAAAACCACATAATCTCATTGTTAACACTTAATAAAGCTTCAAAATTATAATATACATACACACACACACACACACACATAATTATATATCTATCTATATATACATATATAATATAATATATATATATATATATATATATATATATATATATATATATATATATATATATATATATATATATATATATAAAATGCATTATATTGGCCAACTGCTCTTTAAATATCACTGAAAAAAATGCTACTTTCAGTTACTAATAACAGTGTTCCTACGCAGTTTGGAAAAGTATCGAAAAGTATGAAATTTGATTTGAATAATTTCCAGGTCTGGATAAGAATGGAAAAAAGATGGAAAAAATATTTGTTTCCAGACTATTGACTATTCAGTTTTCTAAAATAAAAAACTAAGAATTTGTAAAAATAAATGTGTTTTCATTGCAAAAGTTTAGCGATCATTTAGTGATTGTCGAACACAACTGAACAAAGTGAAACTGCACATCTTCATTATGCAAAATTGTTTGTTCTTATCATAAGGGAGTCTCTAAATGAACTTCTCTTTTGAACTTCAAAAGAGTCTCTTTTGAACTTCACTAAACGAATGTGCACGTGCCACTCAAACCAGCAACAGATCAGAATCAAACAATCCTCTAAATCAGACTGTACTTCACTGTTTAGTGATCGTGCAACATCAAACCATGTCAGAGGTGAATATGCAGGTTATGAAAGTTTTAGGTTTCTTCTCATCATGCAAGTGCATTTTATCACTTATTTCACTCACTATAACCACAATGCAACACCCTCAACTTGACCTTTCATTTCTAATCTGTCGTGAATTAACTGAATGTGAATACAGCCACAATTTTAACACCAGTTTCCTTGACTCATTATTTGTTTGGACTGAAAAAAGTATTTTTTTTTTTATGTATATATAAAATACAAATGTATATATTATAATACAAGTGCATACTGTGCAGTATTCAGCAAGTAGTCAGCTAGTGTTTCATTCCAAACAGTCCTGCACACATCCATACTCTCTCTCTCTCTCTCTCTGTCGCTGACTATCCGTGTAAAGGAGGCGTCTTCCTGTGCGACAGACGCACACACATGTAAACACGCTGCTTTCGTAGTGCGCCAGCGCCTGCCGCGATAAACTTGAAGCTGTCGCTGTTGACGACTACAATGTGGACCCCGCCAAGAAGATGGGGCCCTAGATTCGTGCCAGACGGCAGAGGCAGAAAGGTACGTAGGGGCGGCACAGTTTCAACAGCGCAGAAGTTGCAACATTTTATTAATACTTTGCAAATGGACCGAGACATAGATACTCGGTGAGGAAGTCACAGGCTGAAATGTTTCTCCATTACAGCAGAAGGCAGGGAGAATTTCGAGAATGTGGTCTGGGCAAGTTGCATACTCGCTTTAACGTGGCGCTTTAGAGTTGCATTGGAGTTCAAAAGCTTCTCCTGTTTTACGTGTGTTTTTAGGCACAGTAGCAACAGCACAGAAAGAGACCGTGTGCATGTGTGAGTATGTGTAAGTTTGCATGGATTTATGCACATGCATGTGTGTTCACATGTTGGCAGGTTAGAGTATGATATATAGTCGCTCTGATAGCCTGTGGGGGAGGCTAACGCTTTCCTCTTCATTTGTTTTCTCTGCACATTCAGCACGGACAGCTGTACCATGTCAAGCAGGGATACTTTAGGACTGATTTGTGGGCTGCTTTCCTGTAGGATTAAACCTCCTCTAGATTTTGTTAAACATCCTTGGTATTATAAACCAGCAGTTCTTAACTGGCTTTGCTTCTGAACTCAGTTGTTTATCATGCAATGTCAACAAAAATGTCCCAAAATTGTCCTTATTCACATTTTCCTGGTCTTTCTGTGCATTATATTCCAAAGGATAAATATTTGTCTTGGTAATCTTGTTCCACCTCTAAAACGTCTTTCTTGTTCAGATGATATCACTAAGACCTTTTATTTCAGCCCTTGGTATATGTATTACTCACTTTGTTTTTTTATAATGCAATCAGTTCCTGATGGATAAAAGCCCAGTACATACAAATATGCAAAATGCTGGGTTAAAAACAACCCAAGTTGGGTTGAAAATGGACAAACCCAGTAGTTGGGTTAAATGTTTGCCCAAAGTGCTGTGTAGTTTTATTTAACTCAACTATTGTTTAAAAATCACTGTATTGCTTGCTTAAAATGAACCCAAAATAGGTTGGAAATTAACATTTATTAATATGTTTAATAAATTAAATTAACACTTATTAATAAGTTGAATAAATAATGATTAAATAATAAACATTTATTAAATTGCTAATTAATAAATGTTCACCTCTAGTAATTATGTGTCTGATTTTTAATTTCCAACCCAATTTTGGGTTCATGTTAAGCAAGCAATACAGTAATTTTTAAACAATAGTTGAGTTAAATAAAACTACCCAGCAGGTTGGGTAAACATTTAACCCATCTGCTGGGTTAAACAACCCAATCACTGGGTTTGTCCGTTTTTAACCCAACATTTTTTAGAATGAAGTTTGTGCTTGGTGGTGGGAGGCTCAGTTAACATTTTTAACAATCTCTTCAGTTTATCTCAAATGTAAATTGAATGCTCATTCACAAAACATACTATGTCTTTTTTGATTTTTTTCAGTGTCTGATATTCTCGGCAATGAACTGATATTAATGTAAATCACTTTTGGCCTCTTAGACAACAACCTTAAAGGGATAGTTCACCCAAAAATAATTTTTATCCCATGATTTATTCACCCTCAAGCCATCCTAGGTGTATGTGTTCATCAAAAAGAAGATAATCATAATCTGAGATATAGCCTATTTTAAAATATCCTGGCTCTTCCAAGCTTTATAATGGTAGTGAATGGGGGCATGATTTTTACACATCAGTTTGTGGTGGAAGAGTGACCTCTGTCCCAATTGTGTTTGTCTGAAAGAAGAAAGTCATATACACCTAGGATGGCTTGAGGGTGAGTAAATCATAGGATAATTTTCATTTTTTTGAGTGAACTGTCCCTTTAAATGTTGATTTAACTTCAAGACTTAAGGCCCGTTCACACCAAGAACGATAACAATAATGATAACTATATCAGCATCCACACCAACGCACAATATCATTCTGTTTATTCTAAGCGTGCACTGCAGTTTTGTGATCTGCCCCTTTAAATGCCTGAGTTCTGAAAGCAGGATGGATTCTGATTGGCTGTCCATGCTTTTATCATTCATCAGCTGCAGTTATCGTTAAAGTTGTGGTGTGGACTCTGCTATTCTTTTACATGTATAATGATTTTTAGAACGTTATCATTATAGTTGTTTGTGCCCCAGAATGCTTCCCTCCTCTGTCTATTTTGGTCATGTGACTGTGTCTGTGACAAAGTGATGTCAGAGGATGAGCGGCGGATATCACTTGATGTAATAAAATACATGTTTTAACTAATTTAAAATGCTGAATAAAAACACGTGTTTTTAAATTATTATTTTTTGTCAATTTTGCATGTTTAAAATCTAGTATGGCCACCCCTTTCCTCACTCTTCCTTTGTCCTTTCATTTAATTTTGCACTCTGACCCTCTGTTTTTGCCTAATCAGCCCTTTCTGTCACCTCATTTGCTTGTGACCGGCTGGCATTACTCAAACAAACACGTACACAACAGAGCGAAAGGTGGCAGCAGGTCAGTGTCATGACCCTGGGTGTCCTTTTGAGTGCAGAAAACCACATTATTCCACCCCTCCACCTACGTAACAATTTAAACATATCCATATCAATTTGACTGTTTTGAAAACATCCATTTGCATGGAAGTATTAGCAGAATGATTAAGCTGAGGGTCAGTGATACACATGGGAGCATAATCCAGTAAATGCTCTGATAGTAAACAATTGCAGGTCCCTATGTTTGATTATACAGCTTTATACTGTTATTTTGATGTAATTGTTGTTTTTTGTGTGTGAAAAACCACTTCATATTAGTTAAATATTTAATATTCACTTTTGAGACAGTAAATGATAGCTAGAGATTGTTGAAATGTTTGCTGCAGAGACATTAAACTAATCACAAGTTACATTATTAAGTACACTTTTTAAAGAAGTTTAGTCTGCTCACCAAGGCTGCATTTATTTAATTAAAAATACAGTAAAAACAGTAAAATTGTGAAATATTATTACCGTTTGAAATAACTGTTTTCTATTTGAATATATTTTAAAGTGTAATTTATTTCTGTTGCAAAGCTAAATTTTCAGCATCATTACTCCAGTCTTCAGTGTCACATGATCCTTCAGAAATCATTCTTATATAATGATTAGAAACATTTATTATTATTATCAATGTTGAAAACAGTTGTGCTGCTTCATATTTTTGTGGAAACTGTGCTACATTTTTTTTTTTTCAGGATTCTTTGATGAATAGAAAGTTAAAAAGAACAGCATTGATTTTAAATAGAAAGCTTTTGTAACATTATAATTTACTGTATTTACTGTCACTTTTGATTAATTTAATGCATCCTTGCTGAATAAAAGTATTATTATTATTATTAAATGGTTAGTTCACCCAAAAATGAAAATTTTGATATTTTTGATAAAATCCGATGGCTCAGTGAGGCCTCTATAGCCAGCAAGATAATTTACACTTTCAGATGCCCAAAAAGGTACTAAAAACATATTTAAAACAGTTCATGTGACCACAGTGGTTCAACCTTAATGTTATGAAGCAACGAGAAGACTTTTTGTGCGCCAAAAAAACAAAATAACGACTTAATAATAACAAATATAAATAACAATATCCAGTGATGGGCGATTTCAAAACACTGCTTCATGAAGCTTCGAAGCTTTACGAATCTTTTGTTTCGAATCAGTGATTTGGATCATGTATCAAACTGCCAAAGTCACGTGAGCCATTGAAATTTCGAAACCCTTATGACGTAACAAAGCCTCGTTTACTGAAATCACGTGACTTTGGCGCTCTGAACCACTGATTCGAAACAAAAGATTCGTAAAGCTTCGAAGCTTCATGAAGCAGTGTTTTGAAATCGCCCATCACTAGATATTGTTGAATAAAGTTGTTATTTTGTTTTTTTGGCGCACAAAAAGTATTCTCGTCGCTTCATAACATTAAGGTTGAACCACTGTAGTCACATGAACTGATTTAAATATGTCTTTAGTAGCTTTCTGGGCATTGAAAGTGAAATTATCTTGCTGCCAATGGAGGCCTCACTATGCCATCGGATTTTATCAAAAATATCTTAATTTGTGTTCTGAAGATGAACGAAGGTCTTATGGGTGTGGAACGACATGAGGGTGAGTAATTAATGACTACATTTTCATTTTTGGGTGAACTAACCTTTTAAATTTTACCAACCACAAACTTTTCAATAGTAGCATGTGAAATATGACTACAGTGACCTTTTTGGCCCATATTTATCTGGGGCATTTTTGACTCTTTCTGTGCAATTTATTTTATTTTTTGTAAATTTCTGATGCTGCTTTGATGAAAGATAGTAACCTGTGGCTTACATTGACGTTCTCATGTTTGCTCTGTCCTGAATAGCAGATGTCTTCCAGTATGTTTTTTTTTTTTTTCTGCACAAAAAAGGAAAAGGATGGGATCCAAGGGCAAAGATCTTAGGCTCTCTGTGGGATTTTAAATGACCTATTTACATTCTAACTATCCGACGTAAACTGCTGTCCAAGCGTGATCAGGCATTGCTGGGGATTGTTGATACCACAAGGTGTTTTCAGTGCTTCTAAGATCAAATTTATATTCAAAACGGCAGACTGAAATCGAAAACTGATGAGCTCAGTGGAAGTTATTTAAGAAGACAACAGGAAATGCAGTGTTTAGGTGTGAGGACGTGCTTTACATTCAACACAGCCTCAGAGAGAGAGAGAGAGAGAGAGCAACGGAGAAAGACATGATGTGCTGTGTGTATTGAGAGAATTACATTTTTATTTCTAATTGTGTATAAATTGACTAGTTGCACTTGCAGCAGATATAGTGAAGCTATAGTGAGCACCAAGTGCTCATCACGTGCGTTCCTTCTTCACTAGCGTTTAAAAGCATCCCATGATGCACCTCAGGAGGTCGGTTTATGAATGGAATCGAGACAAAGAAGAAGCTCAAATAAGTTTTTATTTGTGTCACTACATCATTCCCATACTTTCATTTGGATGATGACTTTATTATTATTCTAAAACAGGTTTAAATTAAGTATTCAGTTAGGGTTGTTTCTGACCATTTCAAAACTTAAAAAGCATTGATTTGATACTTTAATTTTTTTTTTTTTTTAAATAATGTAAGTTGTGTCTTTCAGTTTACTGACTTCTAACTGAGCATTTCTCTCTCCCCATCAATTGCTGCCCGATCAACGTATTCGCTTCATGTCAAAATTATTTTATTGTGCTTTTAAATAATGCCAATCTCTAGACACACAATGTATTAAATAAATAAAAAATAAAAGGACAATGGTTATAATTATAATAAGAAATAATACAAATACAATTTGTTTATTTTACTTTCAATAATGCAACAGTACCCTATTATTTTTTTTCAGTAAAACATAAACGTGCTTTATTAAAACACTTAAATTAGCCCAAGGCCAAGCATATATTAAATTATTGTTCAGTAATTAAATTAACGAAAACAAATATATAACTTTTTTTTGTTCTACAAATATGAATTTAGTGAACCTTGCCATATAATTCTGTGAATGAAACAAAAGCTTTAAAGACATTTCCAGTATGTTTCAAACTTAAATTTGATTTACTGGATAAAACACAGCTAACATGTTGATTGATGTGATTATTTAGAAACATTTTATATGAGATAGATATTGGTATATTACCATTATTTAGATTTTATTTCCACATGTGAATGGAACACTTCTTTGTTTTCTGGACAAATGTTTTTTTTTATTTATTTTTTAATTTTGTCGTGACCAACCCAACACTTTAGCTGTTGCCGTCATTCATTTTTTAAATATGATTTCAATATACACTAAATATTTGGATTTTTAATAGCATTTAAAAATATATATATCTTTCTTATGCTAATTTTCAGCTGCTTAAATGTACTTAGCATGTGGTGAATTTTTGCTAAAATGCAGGGTCGTTATGTTAACATTTTAAATGGGCGAGGAGGCGCTCATTGGCATCCCCTCCAGCTGGTGGCGCCCTAGGCAGCCGTCTTAGTTCACCTATGCATAGAAGCGGCCCTGAATTCAGCCAGATATCGAAGACTTGACATCAGTAGCACAGAAACATCATTGATTTGCTTGGAAACAGATTTTTTTATATTGAGGACAGTTTGGTGTTTTATGCATTCGAAATTTAATGTCACCATTGCACTGGATTAATTCTTAAATCATGTTGTTGTTGTTGTCGAAGCAGATTTAGGTTAGATGTGAACCAGTGGATTGGAGGAATGTCATATTCAGATTCATAGTCATTTTCAGATATTGTTTTTTTTTTTTTTTTCATTTCATATGGATTGTTAATTTCATTGCCAAGCGTATTGTAAACAAAATTCTTGCTTCTTCTGATGAATAACCATAGGATTCTGTAGGATTAAGTTTGGGAACTCCTTTTCTTTGACTGGTAATGTTTCTGGTAGAATCGAATAATTAAAGAGCCCCGCATATGACATGCAGGAACAAAACAGTAGGCTAAATCATGCACGCGATTTATAAATCGAAGGAACAAAATAGTAAATCGTGCGCAGGATTTAGCAAATCGAGGGAACGAAATAGTAAATTGTGCGTACAATTTATAAATCGAGGGAACGAAATAGTAAATCGTGCGCAGGATTTAGCAAATCGAGGGAACGAAATAGTAAATCGTGCGCAGGATTTAGCAAATCGAGGGAACGAAATAGTAAATCGTGCGCACGATTGAGCAAATCGAGGAAACGAAATAGTAAATCGTGCGCACGATTGAGCAAATCGAGGAAACGAAATAGTAAATCGTGCGCACGATTGAGCAAATCGAGGAAACGAAATAGTAAATCGTGCGGACGATTGAGCAAATTGAGGAAACGAAATAGTAAATCGTGCACACAATTTATAAGTCGAGGGAACGAAATAGTAAATTGTGCGTACAATTTATAAATCGAGGGAACGAAATAGTAAATCGTGCGCACGATTGAGCAAATCGAGGAAACGAAATAGTAAATCGTGCACACAATTTTTAAATCGAGGGAACGAAATAGTAAATTGTGCGCATAATTTATAAATCGAGGAACGAAATAGTAAATTGCATTGAGCAAATCGAGAAGCGATTGAGCAAATCGAGAAACGAAATAGTAAATCGTGCACACAATTTTTAAATCGAGGGAACGAAATAGTAAATTTTACGCGCGATTGAGCAAATCGAGGAAACGAAATAGTAAATTGTGCGCACGGTTTAGCAAATCGAGGGAACAGAATAGTAAATCGTGCGCACAAATTATTTTTTTTCCCTGCATGTCGTGCGGGGCTTCATGTATAATAATAATAATAATAATAATGTTTTATTTAAATAGCACTTTTAATATATATTATACAATTAAATGTAATATATGCATGTATGTATTTATACAAAATACATTTAATTTATTATACATTAAATGTAATTTAATACAATTATTTTTTATAATTTTAATATTTTGTAATTTATAAATTTATTTGTATTTATTTTATTATATGTAATATCATTTAATGAAATTAATTACAAAAAGTAAAACATTCACAATGGAACTGTTTAATTGTCATGAAAATAATGTCACAATGCAAAAAAAGTTTTCTTCATTATCTTTATGTAAAATATAATTTCTGATTTCTTTCTTCTTTTTAAAAGGTTAAAGGGTTAGTTCACCCAAAAATGAAAATTATCCCATAATTTACTCACCCTATTTTTTTTTTTTTTTACTTTTACAAAAACGCATCGCTTTACACATCCTTTATTAACCCCCCAAGAGCCGTGTGGAGTGCTTTTATAATGGATGGATGGATGTGTTTTTTTGGGCTTCAAAATCTTGGTTACTATTCACTCCTATTATAAAGCTTGGAAGAGCCAGAATATTGTTTAATATAACTCCGATTGTGTTCAGCTGAAAGAAGAAAGTCATATACACCTAGCTAGGATGGCTTAAGGGAGAGTAAATCATGGGATAATTTTTGGGCGAACTATCCCTTTAAGTTTGACCTGAACGTTTTCGCGGGATTTACTCCTACTACACCCGTTGAGGAGAGTCATCTTACATGTTGTAGCTCTTCCTGCAATCAGATAACATGGAATAGCTCAAATTTTTTTAGAATATATCTATCTATATTTCATTGGCATTTATTTTTGTAATTTACACTCAGTTTGGCTTCTCGCTTTTAAACACATCAAATCAGTCCATATAGTACATATGAAATTGTAAAACCACAAAACCTGATGGCCTCACTCAGGAATGTGAAGTATGTGAGCCAAAGGAAACCAAGATCAGCCAAAGGGGGGGTGGATGTAATGTCATATCCTCTCGCTCAGAAACCGGAATGTTGTGCACTGTACATAGTGCATGTAAATGTACGTATGCCTACTTCACATGCAATCTGCATTGTTATTTGAGCGAACAAGCTGTTTGTGAGGTTTTTAAGTGTTGTTTGTGTGCTCACCCCCCCCTCCAAAGAGAGCGCGGTGGTTTCTTCCATAGTGGGAGGTGTAGTTCTGTGGAGAAGTCACCGCAGATCAATGAACTGAGCGGAACAGACGGGCTGGGCAAGCCGACTACAGCAAGCGTCCGTGGGATATATGCTGCTCACCCTTCCGCAAGACATAATATTTCTCCCCCGCGACAATTCGGTCTTAAAGATACGTCAAAGTGAGACTATATGACAGCACTGCTCGGTCTCTATGGTTTATAGAGCCACAAACACAACTTTACCCTCCTGGATACGCAAGAACATACGACATAGAAGCATTTGGTAGAAATTTATTCATCCGTCAGTGGATATTCGGTTGTTGATGATGATTTTTGCAAATTCTGGCCACACAGTGAGGACGTCATATAATCGTAAACAGGTAAACATCTTATTTCACTTTAATTGTGGGCCTGTTTTTTTAAAGTGGGGCTTTAAAGTCTAAATGTGTTTGTGGAAACTGTTACGGTGCATTTTGCACTTTTATTGTAGTAGTAATAATAACAATAGTCAAAATAAATGTGATGATGGACTTGTGATGATCGACAGAGTAGTGTCCAAAAGCAGCACTTCCATGAAAATAATCCATAAAGAATAGCTGTCATTTGTTCCCTTCCAATGGGTGTGTTTTTGTTGTGTTAGCTTTTAATTTTATTGTTATAGCAGCAACTCATTCACAATTTTATCACACCTTACCCCCCTCCTAATCAAACCCGTCTCACGAGTTTAAAAATAGGCCTGTATTTGAACAAGTTTTTGCGTGTCTCATGCACGTCACTGCATTTTCGTCTGATGGCAATATACATTCACAGCCCTGCCTGCCTGCTCTAATGGACGGTTTGGTTTCAGTGGTTAATCTACTTTACCGACCTGTAATGGTCAAAAGTCAGAGTGCTGAATTAATGCACCTTGTGTGACACTCTTCATTAAAGCCTTCTCTAATCTCACACCATGCATTTCACATGTAACATCCTGAACATGTCCAAGCCATATTTCAGCCTTGTTTGTAGATTTTGCATAAAGAAAATGACATAAGCATTTGATGGAAATGTATTCATTCATCAGTTGTTGAGACTGATATTTGCAAATTCTGGCCACACAGTGAGAACTTCACAATTGTAAATGGGTATATTTGACTTTATTTGTGTTTATATGTTCGGTTTTTAAAGTCTTATGGGTGAAACCTGTAAAAGTACATGTCCGGGACAAATTTCAGCTGCATTTCTGGATTTTGCGTGAAGAAAATGACACATTTTCATGATATTTAAGCACATTTCCCTCTCAAATTCTCATTACTTTATAGAGAATATTGTTTTTAAATAAAGAACTATATATATATATATATATATATATATATATATATATATATATATATATATATATATATATATATATATATATATATATATATATATATATATATAAACATTAATATGCCATTAATATGTCAAAAATATATATATATATATATAACATTAATATGCCATTAATATGTCAAAAATATATATATAATTTCAAGACAATTAAGCCAATTTCCCTCTCAAATTCTCATTACTTTATTGCAAAAAACTATATATATTTGTGAAACATTTATATTTCATGCAAGTATTTATTGTAACTAATTTAAATTATATATATATATATATATATATAAATTTGTGAAACATTTACATTTCATGCAAGTATTTGTTGTAAATTAACTTTTTTTACTGTAATGCATTAAAACATTAATATATCACATTAATTAAAATTAAGAGTAATGGGAATTATGCAGAAGCTGAAAAGTAAAATGTCTGCAATGTCTGCAAAAATGTGTATAATTGTCATGAAAATAAAATCTCAATGCCTTTTAATTTAATATATTTAATATGATTTTGGGGTCAGATGGTGTGATTCATAACTCTGAGGCCAGTGAAGATGGTTTTAGGTGACCTTATCAAATCAGCACATCATGTTGCGATAAGATAGTGTCGCCATTTCGAGTTGCAGCATCTGCGGAAGCCTTGTTGAGAATCTTATGCTTTTATTGCGTGTCCTAATGATGAAATTTGATTTATCAGCAGCATGCTGAGAGATTGACCTCTTGATAGAGGAGGAAGGAGAAGGAGGGTGAAGAGGAATGGCTTGATAGTCACTCAAGAGGATTATGCATATATTCATAGGCCTGTTCAGCAGCAGAGCAGGATCTCTCGCAGGGTGAGGGTGGTTACTGGAAGTTCAGCGTATTTCCAGCACGGATATGATGGGCTGACTAGGTCTGCGGTACTCTGATAAGAAGCCAGTCTCTCCCCGCAGAGCTGAATAGTCAAACAGATGTGAGATACAAACAAGCTTTGAGTTCCTAAGAAAAGCCTGTTCCACTCTGGGAATGTGTGGGTTTCAGTCAGGGCAGAGGACCTTCGAGGGGAAACACTGGCTTCTCGTCCTCAAAGATGTTCTTTGTCTGCTTGTAGGCCCTGTTTGTGCCTCATTTCCTGTTTGCACGGCTGTTTCTCCAATGCAAAGATCAGATGAGTGGCCTTGTTTTGTTTTTGAGGTCTGTCCTGAAGTCATGGCCTGAAAAACCGACTGTTTTCTTGGAAAGGGCGTGTTGTTGTGCTGTCCGATATGTGATTAATAATTCTAAATGAAGAAGTCAACAGGAAGAGCTGCTTTATGTTGCATGAATATAGGTTTAGAATTTAGGATGTCAAAATGTGGTGCTGTTAAACTATTCATCCTGCGAGCGTTTAAAGAGATTAGCACGCTTCAAGGACTTCCCGCTTGACCGGCAACGTGACTAACTGTGCTGTTTCCCAGTGTATCCTCTCAGAACACTTGACTAATAGCATAAAGTCATTGTGCATTACAGGATGACGAGTTTATTTTCATCTAAAGTAGAAACCAGGGGCGTTTTCTCCAAGGCCAGAGAGGAGGTGCCTTCTCAGAAAAAACTGAATGAGAATCAGCAGTACTAGAACAAAGCAAAGACAATATTGTGTAATGTCATGTTGTATAGTATTTTACTTTCCCCTTTTTTCACTGTGATACAAATAAAGCCTTCCTTTAGCTTGTTACATTTTCGTTAAGCTCCAAAAGCATGACATGAATGGAGAAATACAGGCTAAGAGTGACAGAAAATTAACTTAATTTAAACTTGAGAAAAAACTTTGGTGTGACTTAAAGGATTCGTTCACTTCAGAATTAAAGTTTCCTGATAATTTACTTACCCCCATGTCATCCAAGATGTTTATGTCTTTCTTTCTTCAGTCGAAAAGAAATGAAGGTTTTTGAGGAAAACATTTCAGATTTTTCTCCATATAGTGGACTTCACTGGGGTTCAACGGGTTGAAGGTCCAAATGTCAGTTTCAGTGCAGCTTCAAAGAGCTCTACATGATCCCAGATGAGGAATAAGAGTCTTATCTAGCAAAATAATCGGTAATTTTCTGAAAAAAAAAAAATAATTAAAAATTATATACTTTTTAACCACAAATGCTCGTCTTGCACTGCTCTGCAGTGCGCCACGCATTACGCAATCATGTTGGAAAGGTCACGTGTGACATAGGTGGAAGTACCGATCCAGTGTTGTTAAAGCAAACGTGCAAAGACTAAGTCAAATTTTGAATTTTTTTAGAAAATGACGATCACTTCTCTAGGTAAGACCCTTATTACTCGTCTGGGATCATGTAGAGCTCTTTGAAGCTGCACTGAAACTAACATTTGGACCTTCAACCCGTTGAACCCCAGTGAAGTCCACTATATGGAGAAAAATCTGAAATGTTTTCCTCAAAAACCTTCTTTTTGACTGAAGAAAGAAAGACATAAACATCTTGGATGACATGGTGGTGAGTAAATTATCAGGAAATTTTAATTCTGAAGTGAACTAATCCTTTAATTGCTTGTTTATTGTGTGAAGTTGTTGTTCCTTATGCCTTTAAACCAGAAACCATGTGAAGCCATGCATTTAAATTGGACTAAAAAAACCATAATGAGACTTTGCTGCCTAATTTCAGAAGTCAAAACATGCCACTGATAGAAAGTGAAGCTTTTATTGCCCTGGTAAAGGATTAGTTAATAATAATAATTAATAATAATTCTTTACATTTATATAGCGCTTTTCTGGGCACTCAAAGCGCTTTACATATTGAAGGGGGAATCACCTCACCACCAATGGGCAGCATCCACCTGGATGATGCAACGGCAGCCATATTGCTTGCATACAGCTTATTGGTGGAGAGTGATGAAGCCAATCAGTGTATGGGGATGATTAGAAGGCCATGATAGACAGAGGCTAATGGGCAAATTTGGCCAGGATGTCGGGGTTACACCCCTACTCTTTTCGAAGGACATCCTGGGATTTTTAACGACCACAGAGAGTCAGGACCTCGGTTTAATGTCTCATCCGAAGGACGGTGCTTTTTTTTGACAGTATAGTGTCCCCATCACTATACTGGGGCGTTAGGACCCACACAGACCACAGGGTGAGCACCCCCTGCTGGCCTCACTAACACCTCTTCTAGCAGCCACCTAGTTCTCCCATCCAGGTACTAACCAGGCTCAGCCCTGCTTAGCTTCAGTGGGCAACCAGTCTTGGGCTACAGGGTAATATGGCTGCTGGCATATAGTTCACTTTCAAATGAAAATTAGCCCAGGCTTTACTCACCCTCAAGCCATTCTAGGTATATATGACTTTCTTCTTTCTGATGAACACAGTCAGAGATATATTAATAAATATCCTGATGCATCTGAGCTTTATAATGGCAGTGAACAGAGTTCACGAGTATGAGCTGAAGAAAGTGCATCCATCCATCATAAACGTGTACTCCGCACGGCTCCAGGGGGTTAATAAAGGCCTTCTGAAGCGAAGCGATGCATTTGTGTAAAAAAACAATATCCATATTTAACAAGTTATGAAGTAAAATATCTAGCTTCCGCCAGACCGCTTTCCGTATTCAACGTACGAAAAAAGTGTAAAACTGTTGCAGTTCTCAAAGGTTACGCTTTGCCTACGCCTTCTCTATTCAACTTACGGAAAAAGCTTAACTGAAGCGACGCCAGTTTACACTTTCTTCGTAACTTGAATATAGGGCTGGGCGGTTTTTCCAATTTTTTTTTCGATTAATTCGAATTTATGTTTTGCCTCAATTTTATTATTTTTGGAATCGAGAAATCGCGATTTTGAATAAAATGTTAGCAAGGGTTCAATTAGACATGTTGACACTACAGCAATGATATATTACGAGAAGAAAATGATCCGACCTCAGGATGGCGCCGGCGCGCCTGATTAACCGCTCTCGTGACGCTCTATGAACGTAGAACACATCACTGTTCTTAAGCGGCTGTTCATTCAGAAATCCGTTATTGCGTTATAAAAATGAGACGCAGGCAGTGGAATGAGAAAAAAAGGCTATTAAACGCGAGTTGAGCTTTTTTTTTTTTTTTAACTTGATCGCCGGGTTTTTAGAATGCCGTTTCATGGGCGAGACGCTGCAAAAGACACGAGACAAGTGCAACACCTAAACATGTACGTCATAAAAACAATAGGAGAAATAGCGCAAAGGAATGCAAAAACCTGTAAACCTGTTTGATATTTCATGTTTGCATGATGGTGACAAGCTGCTGTTGTTTTTTGTTTTTACAACGCATTTGCTGTTAATAATAGCCTATTACTGGTGTTATTTATTGCTATTTTTGGCTAAGAAATATTTAGCATTTTCTTATTTTATATTATTTCTGAGTAGGATGTGTTTAAGATAAGTTTGTACAACATTTGTCTTCATATTTCAGGCATATTTCTGCAAAGATATTTAACAAATTGTTTTACATTTACACCATGTTGATCATTTCATGCGTGGTGCACTTGGAACGGAACTTTTTTTTAACCAGATTGTTAATAAAGAGAATGTTACTTAAATCATATTGTAGTTAAGTTTTTAAGGTGACTAGTTAAACAGTTAAAAAAAAAAAAAAATCGAAATCGTGAATCGGTCAATCGTTCTGAAAAATCGAGATTTTATTTTTTTGCCATATCGCCCAGCCCTATTTGAATATGGAAGGCGGTCTGGCGGAAGCTAGATATTTTACTTCATAACTTGTTAAATATGGATATTTTTTTACACAAACGCATCGCTTTGCTTCAGAAGGCCTTTATTAACCCCCTGGAGTCCTGTGGAGTACGTTTATGATGGATGGATGCACTTTCTTCAGCTCATACTCGTGAACCCTGTTCACTGCCATTATAAAGCTCAGATGCATCAGGATATTTATTAATATATCTCTGATTGTGTTCATCAGAAAGAAGAAAGTCATATACATCTAGGATGGCTTGAGGGTGAGTAAAGCTTGGGCTAATTTTCATTTGAAAGTGATCTGATCCTTTAAATGTTCAGTATCAGTAGTGTTGGAGGAATTCATATCAGGGCAGATTTAGTGTTGCTAGTGACCTTTAATAATCCGCCGCCTTCTTTTTAAACTCAAGCTTGTCTTATTTATCCAGTCTTTACGCAGCTGCATTAGACAATGGTAGAAAGAGCTGCCAAAAGATTGCCAGGCCGTTTCAATAGGACATTGACTCTGTCCTGACCCCTAAATGCTGTCTTTGTTAAGTAGACCTTTAATGAAATTATATTTTGTTCGGCACTACTGGATTTCATGGAGCTCGGATCTGTAGTTTTCAGCACCTGCCAATCTGCTGTCTCTGCTTTTGTGGGGGATTTAAAGGTATAGTTCACCTGAAAATTAAAATGTAGTCATCATTAGCTTTTGTTTCCATCCAAAGTTGTGAATTTAACTTATGCACAACGTTTGCGAATAAAGCACCGTTTCCATCCAGTGAGTTGAAGAGAACAAAATCGTCACTTACTAATAAACTGCTGCTAAATATCACTAAGAGAAATGGAAGTTGCTACTGTATATAATAATTTATGTATATAATAAATTACTCGCAGATGAAATCCAATAAATGTGGTTATTTATTGCTTTCGGAGGCGGATGTTTGGGAACGCAATGAAACAGTTCTAGGAGGTAATTATACCGAATCACTTTGATGACAGACTTTGCTCAGGCATTTCAGAATGACCAAAACAGCATTTTCGAGATCGGACCGCTGGTTGGTCCAGTTATGCAATCCCATTGCACCAAGTCACGTCTTTTTTGATGTGCATCAAGCGATTTATTCTGTAAATGTGTTTCCATCGTAGTTTATGCACACGTTTTCTTATCAGATAAAAAAATTTATCTGACTCAATTGATTGCATACGTTTTTTTGGGGGGTTTTTTTATGTGCATTTTTAGAATTTATGCACATCTTGGCATTTCCATCCAAGTTTTTTTTAATGCGATATCCCAAAATACGCATAAAAAAAAGACAAAAGACATCATAAAAGTAGTTCATATGACTGCTATGTTTTGAGAGGTTTCTCAGTGAATGACTTAAATTTCAGTCTATTCTTTAGACAACGCTATCAAAATAGTGCATAAATCATATAAACTACTTTAATACATGGTCCAAGCAACTTGGAGGTGAGTAAATGATGAAAACATTTTAATTTTAAGGTGAATTGTTCATTTAAATGCAAGTCAAAGTGGAAATACTACTAATAGATGTAAACAGAAGTGCTCAGAGATGGCATAGTATGAAATAATATTCATCTAAATAAACCCTTGGCACTATTCCCAATATGTAAATTGACTTATACGCCTCATATCCAGTACAAAAAAATGTAAGCTATTATATAAGAGTATTTTACTCTCAAATGAAAGTCAAGCCCAACTTGCATTTGCATATAAATAACATAATGCAGATCATTTTCCTCCACTAAGTCATGTTACAGTACACGTTCATGTTTTTAGAAACTTGCAGTGTTCTACATATAGACTTTCCTTTTTTTAATTAAATTTTTAAAACACAGAAACAAAAATCAAGCCCAACAAACAACATACTAACAAGGAATACAGGCTTTATTATGAATCAGAATATGGTACCTTCAGAACATGTTGTTGTAGCAAATACATACTGTATCATTTTTATTGCATATAGTTGGGTTTAAATGGGTCTCGGGAGTGCAGACAAAGACAGAAGTGGAAGATTAATGGCTTTTCCTGGTAGTTATACCTTCAGGAAAGTGTTTTTGGGTCATGTGACATGTGAAATAATACCATGTGCACTGTCATGTAAAACAAAAGGGGAATGTCTTCCCACAATGAACTTTCTGTTAGTTTTATGATGGAGCAGAAGTTGCGTAAAAGGCAGGATGGGAACACTGGAGGACAGTTTTCCGCTCTCTGGAGCTCATCCAGTGAACTGTGTCACTGCTGCATACCAGAGATTCCAAACGCTTCCTCCTCCTTGTTACTTCCACAAAAGAGCGAGCGGGATAATCACTGTTGAACTGCGAGGGCACTTGAGCAGGAAGACCTCCGCAGCTCAGAACATCTGTGTCCATACAAACAGGACGGAAGTGATGTCTTTACCACACAAGAACTCTTTTATAGTGCAGAGAATGAAGCCAGCAAAGCATTGACCTCAACAGATCCGCAATTCCCAAAGATTTTCAGTGCACATTTGGGTTCTGATTAAATGAAGGTTTCGTATGGATCATTGTGACATTTACTTGATGTTTGTAGTAGCGGTGGAGCTTGGGCTTTGTGTTTATATTTGAGAAATCAATCCAAAGGTCCAGTTCTGACTGTACAAAGCTTTATCAGACTCCTGATATTTTGTGTAGTAGGCTTTTGTTTTAGCTAGTTCATATTCCTTCCCTTTTTGCTGAATTTAGCATGTGTACAATTCATGCATGATAAACCACAACACTTTAACCACTATCATGACCAAAAATATATTTTATTGCATCTGTGAGAACCAAAAAACACAAATGCAAAAGAATATGGTGTCCCATTTCTATTCTTTCTTATTGGATTGTGGTGGGAAAACAACCGGGCAGGCTCAAATTTTTGATTGTTAATATTCTTTTCTGAAGAAAGACAAACATAAATCGTGATGAAAGCCACAGATGTATATTGTCTGAACAATCCACTATTTTTTAGAGAAGGGTCAAAGTGACCATTTTCACCTGAGATTTGGAGCCAAATTAGAGGGGGGTCAAAATGGCTTTATAATGATGGCAGCATCATTATTTTAGGTCTGTTAGTAAAATCTGTTGACTTCAGCAATCTTTGTTTCATTATATGCCAACGGTGACAGTTCAAAAATAGCAAAAAGCACTTCTTGTGTTTTTTTTTGCCTCTAGTTTGCCTGCCTGTAACTCAAGAAGTGTTAAAGGATATCTTAATATCCTCCTAGAACAAACTTTTCTTATTATATCTTCATTTTAAATCCCCTCAATGGTTCAATCCCAGAGATATGGAGATCTTAATGCGGCTCCATGAGTACATTGGTAAGTGTACACATTTTTAGGGGTCAAAAGCCAAATGTGGGTCACTTTGCACAGAGCTGATACTTTTTTTGTTTAAAGGGGACTTATAATTACCCATTCGCAATGTAAAATAAGTCTCTGGTGTCTCCAGACTGTGTCTGTGAAGTTTCAGCTCAAAATACCCCACAGATCATTTATTATAGCTTGTCAAATTTGCCCCTATTTGGGTGTGAGCAAAAACACGCCGTTTTTGTGTGTGTCCCTTTAAATGCAAATGAGGCCCCCTTTCCAGAAGAGGGCGGAGCTTTAACAGCTCGCGCTTCGGTTGCTCAACAACAACAAAGCTGGAGAATCTCACGCAGCCAAAATGAGGATTGTCAGTAACGGTGTTCAGCTTTACATTGTTCAAACCGGAGTCGACACTGATGGAGAGACTCAGGAAGAAGTTACAACTTTTAGAATGAAACTGGACGTTTCTGAATGGTTAGTGGATAAATTTATGTAGTTGCTGTGGAGTTGATTCAACTCATCCACTAGCATGTGTCGTCATGTTAATCTTTTGTGCAAATCCAGTGTTGAATTGACCCTCGTTTGTGAAGCAGTCCGGCGTAAAATGACGGCATGACAACAACACTCTACTACAACAACTCTTCCTCTTCTCTAAAGCAGCCCAACATGGCCTCGCCCCCTTTGTTGTGTGTTCTCGGGGGCGGGGTTATGTAAATTAAAGAGTTAGTGATGTCACCAACCCAGGAAGAAGCTTGCTGTAGTCCCTACCAGCCGTTTGTTGTAGTCCTTAAAAAGTGATTTCTGTAAAAGAAAATCTCCCTTTGCATTGAACTTTGAGCGTTGTAACTTTGCAGATGTTGTTTATGCTCAAACAACAACATTACACAGTAACTAAAGTTTAAAAAAAAAAAAGTGAAATCATAATCACCCGCCCATTTAATGCAAGAATTCACCTGCACTGAATATCAGAGATAAAAGGGTCTGTTGTACTCCTGCACAAATCAAGCTCTTACAAAAGGTTTCAGCACATAGAAATGTTCAGCACTCACCCTTCGGCCTCCTGTGCCGCATTCACTTCCTTTAGATTCTCAAAGCGTCCTCTCCGTCAGCTGTGCTCCTAGGTCAGAGCTTCAGGGCCCCTGTGGACCCACTTTATGCTGACAACTGAAGAAGAAGAGACTGCACTGCAGATATGGATCACAGCGCTGCCAGATACTCATCCTAGTACTGACAAACATGAGCAGTGTAGCATTTGAGCTGGGGAGATTCAGGGCACACAGGAAGCAGATCCTGTACTCTAGAGTTGGAGGGAAAAATCAATGCATTGCTACATCTCCTTCTTAAATAATTCTTATTGAAAAGGATACGCAAAACTTATTCTATCGATGAATGAGAAGAGACATATTTTATATTTTACGTTTTGCAGTTACAAAATGTGGACATGAGCCATCTTAACTTGCCAAAGATTTGCACCCATGCACTGCTGCTAAAATTTTTTAAATGTATCAAGAATCGTCTTGAAATCGAATCCACTTGTGAGGGCCTAAAAATTCCCAACCTTACTGTAAACACACTTCCTTTAGGTCCAGATTTATCAGAGCTATGACATTGCTTTCCTGTTTTGCATATGTTATTCAGTTTTCTGTATAAGTTCTCAGGTAAAGCTGGTGTTTTGTGTTTGTTCTTCAAGATTAGACGTAGAGTTACTCTTTGTTATGGTTGTAGAACTTGTAAAAACAAGCCAGTACCTTCTCTTTTGGACAGCACTAATTAATAGTGATTACTGAAATGAGTTTTTGTTTACCAAAATTAACGTTTAATTTTAGCCAAAACCAAAGCTAACTTTTCACTGCGTGTCTTTAGTAAATACTGGCAATCATTTTTAACGCCAAAAGAGGGTTTGCGCTGACGCAAGCTGTTAGTAAATCTGGCCCTAATTTGGGTAATTGGTTGCTTTTGATGATATTTTTAGGTTCCTGAAATTCAGTGCATCTTTACGAATTTGTGTGTCTAATGGGCCTAGACTGGTAGCATTTTTACATTTTGACACAGAGTTTGCGTTAAAAAATCAGCAGGGTGGATATAAACATGGTAAAATGTGTTCGAGTCAACACTTTTTAATTGCTGAAAGCACAATCAAAATAGACCAACGTTTTGTTTAAAAGTTTGAATAACATTTAAATAACCGCATACAGGTTTGAAACAACATGAGGGGGAATAAATAATTGCATTATTTTCATTTTAAGATTGGGTATTCATTTAAAACAAATTATAAACTAACCTAAATTACAGGGTGTTTAACTTCCTTCTTAGTCTGTACATTATAATGAGCGCTGCAGTGTGAAGAAGGTTCGGCGGCTCTTTGACAGTCTTGTTCATCTCATAACTCATAATTTATCCGGGACAATCCCAGTTTTACAGGGTGTGTCCCAAGGTCCCGAAAATTCACCAACAAATGTAAACGTGTACTTGGTTTGTCATTTGGACTCATGGGAGTGAAACTGTGTTTCTGGAATCGTTTCTCAATAATGATTCTTAGTAAGCAACACTGAGGAAGCATTTTAACATCAAATAATTACACAATTCAGCTGATTTACATATTATGTAATATTTGTTTGTTATTGTGTTTGATTTTGTTGAAAATTTTGGGAAATGTTTAATAGAGTGAGGTATATTTGTTCTTTGAATTTCAAGCAAAACACATATATTGTGATTATATACATTTGATTAACTGTATGGAAGTATTTTAACATCAAATTATTACACATTTCAGCTGTTTTATATTTGTTATTTTGCATTTGATTCTGTTCAAAATTTGGGGAAATACTGCTAGTCGGTAGTCAAAGAGTCATCCGCTTGCTGTATTAGCCTGTCCAATATACAGTACTTCTCCTGGCTTCTTTTGTCTATTTCTTTCTCACGGTTTAATTTTGCTTCCCTGCTTTCTTTGACCTTGTTCCACTCTGACCGCAGCTTGTTTTGTGTCCTTCCCTCCAGCCCCCTGTAGGCCCCTCCTCCCACCCGATGGCTCCGCCCAGTCCTGGAACCAACAGCAGCACCAATCACAGCAGCAGCAGCAGCAGCACGGCCGGCTGGGAGCAGCTCAGTAAAACTAACCTCTACATTCGTGGGTTACCGCCAACCACCACCGACCATGACCTGGTCAAGCTCTGTCAGCCGTGAGTACCACCTTAACTTTCATTACTGGAGATAAAAAAGATATCAGGATTAGGCCTGCACTGGAATGGATAAACTAATAATCACGATTATTTGTGCTCAAACGTTATAATTACAATTATTACTCCCGATTATTGTCATTTTAGAAATTTCAGAATTTATTGCACTTAAGCACAAATCTTGAGAACGTCAACTCGTCTCGCATGGTTTATTTTACCTCACATGAATCTATATATTATATTTATCTCTTAAATTAACACTCTTTATCTTATGAAAACTGGTACAACAAGAAGCTTCTCTCAAAAATATTGACACAAGTGAAATGCCTAATACAGGGTTCGTACAGGGTGATTTAAAGTGCTTGAAGTACTTGAAAATGTAAGCCCTGGAAAACTCTTGAAAACAGCCATATTTATGAAAAGGTACTTGCAAAGTGCTTGAACTATTTAAAGACAGATTAGTGTCTTTAAATCTTTTCACACAAAATTAATGTGCAGCCATCTGATGTAGAGAGTCATTTTGCATGGCTATGAGCGTGATATTGTATATGAAACTGTTTTTATTCTTCAGGTCAGTCATATATTCATGGGGGAAAAAATCATTTTGAATAAGGAAAGCGATATCTTTGTCATAGTATCCTTTCAACGGTTAAAGTTACTATAGTCATTGCATGTGCTGCACTTTATTTCTACTTTTGTTTATTTTTATTTATCTATTTACCTTTTAGAGAATTTTAAAGGCAATAAAGATACTGTTTGATAAGTGAGATCTCTGATTGTAGTCCTTGAAAACCAAAAAAGTAGTGCTTGAAAGTCTTGGAATTTCATTTTACAGTATCTTTACAAACAATTATTTTTAACAAAAATGACTTCGCATTGTGGTACCGAGGTTACATAAGTGCATTTATTCAGCAACCACAATCGCAAACAATATAGTATAGATTTGTGTTCGAATTTATTTCAGGTTATCACTAAGGTTTGCTCGCCGCAAACAACCGCATGAAAGAAAACAGTCTCTATTACATATTCATTTGAGCAAAAATATCACAGTTGAGATTGCTAAACTCCAACATACATGCTCGCGAGAGCGTGTGTTTGCGTAAAACACTGGCCAGAAAATGTATTTAAGATAAAAGCTCTGATTTGGGAATTTAATCTCTTGAAATCCGGCAACCGTAAGCATGTGGAGGCTTGTTACCAAAATATCACGTGATTATGCTTAATTAATCGAGAGAATCAGAAATCATGATTAAAATACGATTTAGCGTGCAACCCAAATGAGGCTACTGTTATCATATAGCCCTCACTTCAGAGTACTGAAAGACTTTATGATTTAAGAAACAGCCTTGAGGGGTGTTTTATTTGCTGTAGTAGAAGATAAGATGAACAGCGTGGCCTCCAGCGCCCCGGTTTGTCCGGATGTGTCTCATTAAACCCAGCTTCGGTGCGAGACGGCGGCTCCTCCAAATGGAGATCGATTACTGTGGCTGTTGAATCAACAATCCAATCCTTGCTTTACAGGGTCATATTTGTACTCCGTTCTTTTTGAAACAATGTGCAGTTATTGCTTGATGAATGCTTCAATGTGGTTGAATGGCTCTGAGGTCAGTCTATTTATCAGAGATTGTCCGTTCATAAATGGAGGCAGATTATTGAGAGACGTACAGTGTAATTGCTTTGCCTGTGATCTGAGGACTGTTTCACACTCAATGCAAGTTAAACTCTGCAGCATCTGTGGCATGATGTCGATTATCACAGAAAATAATTTCGACTAAAAAAAAATAAAAAGGCACAGTTTGTGGTTAAAGTGAGGCAGTATTGACAGTACTAGCATATGGAGCAACATTTCTATTGTAAAAGCAGAATTGTGCAGCTTGTGTTTTTTTATTAAAGCACTTATGTGAATGATTCCTATTTGTTCACATATCTTTATGAAGTGGGAATGTTTTTCTACTGATTATAGATGTAATTCATCAAATTTGTTCCATATGAACAGTCTCTTTCTGGTATTCTTGCACTTAAGTTACCGCGATTAGCTATGTGCATTTGACGTTGAAATTAAAAAGATTGGATAAAACTTCACTGGCAAGATAAGTAAATGATTCTCTCATACTATAAAGTCTTATATCTTTTGAAACTGGCAGCAGAATACAGTGTTATTAATCGGTTTCGCGGATCCGTGTGTATGGCGATCGTTTTGACAATAGTGTCGTCTGTACGTGAAAAACGCAAAGGAAAAACGTTTCCGTTTTTAGTTCATCATTGTCATGTAAACGTACCCTTAATTGAATAACTTAATTACATTAATAATTTAATAACACTGTTAAATGTAATTTTTAACAAATCTAAAAATTAAAATTAATTTTTCAAACTTTTGTGATGCATGAATTCACTTGTAGCATCTAAAACAATTGTTTTTTTTAGCATTTTATTTTTAATTTATTTATATTTATTAATTTATTTATTAGTTGAATTTTAATTTGGGCCATTGATTGATTATTGGTCATATAATGAAAATAATTATTGACTCATTTGTCATGGCCAGAATTTGAATATTTGTGCATATCTAGTATTTTTGTATTTCTGTTTCTGTATCTACACTCTAAAAATAATGTGCTGGCTCATCAAAAGAAATTAACGCAACAGTTTGCATCAATTTTTTTGAGTTAAGACAACTTTGCATTTACGTTCAACCAACAAGCTACAGTGAAACCAAAAATTATTCAGACATTCTTGATATATTTTTACTAGTGGGTGCAGGACACTATAGTTCATTAAGTGAGGATAGCAAAATAAAGTAAACCGTAACATATTATACCCAAAAATTCTTCATACAGTGGACTACCAGTAAAATTGATTCAAATTTGGAACCAAAAATTATTCAGACACTTTGACCTGACCATGTTTTGCTTAAGTGTTATCTGACATAATTAAGATTAATTTTTTCTGACACAGTTTAACTCTGAGATCTCTCTGATAAATGTTCAAGGTGTCTGAATAAATTTTGGTTTGACTGTACATTGAGTTAGAGGAACTTAATAATTTGTAGCATAAACACAAATATTTAAGTTGATTACTCAAAATAATTAAGTTGCTCCAACTACCAGAGTTGTAGTACTGAAACCAAATAATCTTATCTGTTTCAGTTCAAATCGACAGCTATCATAGCACATGTTAACATAACTTATTTACATGTATATTTAATGAACAAGTAAGATAGTACTTGTCACTGTCATTAGCGCAGTCATTGCTTGTAGAGTCAATAGTGTTTACCTTCATGTATCTACTCTTCAGCGCAAACTTCAACATTACAGAAACTCTTTTAAATGTCAAACATAACAGCATTAAACACTAACAGGTCTTTCACTTCACTAAAAACAAATAATTTTACACTTAATTTCAACATTTATTATGCAAAGCATGCTGGGAACTAGAAATCCACTGCCTAATTTCTGAAGTTATTAAGACAATTTCATTAAGTTACTACAACTTGAAATTTGAGTTAAAATTACAGACAATATTAAGCTGATGTAATGATCAACATTATTATGTCAAAAAAACTTTTGCAACCATGCATTTATTTAAGTTATGGTAACATATCCACTACTTTTTAGACTTTTTTTTATAAACTGAGGAATTATGCAACAAATAATTATGCCACAAATTCTGTCGATTAGTGCTTCACTTTGATTGAGCACGAGAGCACATGCAGGATGTTCTGGCAGTATCTGGGACGGTGTTGGATAAAGAAAGAGTCATTGCTGCTCTGTGGTCTTAGTATTGTAATCTCACACAGCCTGGCACTGCGGCTCAATGAACTCTCATATTTCGGTCACTCTGTGTCAAGGGCTGGAGGGTGACTTTCCCCTCTAAGAGGTCTGGGATGAATGCCATCAATAAAAGATGAGGCATATGCTGTGTCACTTTGAGTCTATTGGATGATTTGATATGATTTTCGAGCAGAATCACAGAACCGGTCCTCAGAGGACTCCTGTGAGTGAAGGCGCTAAGAAGACTGACAGATAGACCATACTGCATTGCTGCAGTGAGAAATGGCACTTAGGAACAGAACAATCCAATGTTGTTGGCGAATCTAAGATGTGTGGTCTGGCCAAATGGTATGAGTAAATATATTATTAGCTAGTCATTTTTGCTGAACATTCAACACAAAAATGGTAAATATATTAAATAACCTTGTTGTGATGACTTTTTGTAGGATAGTCAATTGAATTAAATAATTTAGAAGTGAAAGATGCTTCATCACATTTAAATATTTTAAGTTTTATTTGGATTTTGATTGGATTTGAAGTCTGACATTAGTGCAAAAATAGCTTAAATTAACAGGGGTTTGGAGCAAAAATGGCAGAAAAATTAACAAAACGGCCACCCAATTCAAGATAAGGGGGCAAAAAAATGCCATCTTTGCAGTGTCAAGATGGCTTTTGTTGATGCTGATAAATGTTGGCCATGTTGGGCTGCTTTAGAGAAGAGGAAGAGTTGTTGTTGTCATGCCGTCATTTTACGCCGGACTGCTTCACAAACGAGGATCAATTCAACACTGGATTTGTACAAAAGATTAACATGACGGCACATGCTAGTCGATGAGTTGCAACTCCACAGCAACTACATAAATTTATCCACTAACCATTCAGAAACGTCCAGTTTCATTCTAGAAGTTGTAACTTCTTCCTGAGTCTCTCCATCAGTGTCGACTCCGGTTTGAACAATGTAAGGCTGAACACCGTTACTGACAATCCTCATTTTGGCTGCGTGAGATTCTCCAGCTTTGTTGTTGTTGAGCAACTGAAGCTGTTAAAGCTCCGCCCTCTTCTGGAAAGGGGGCCGGGAGCAGCAGCTCATTTGCATTTAAAGGGACACACAAAAATGGCGTGTTTTTGCTCACACCCAAATAGGGGCAAATTTGACAAATTTGTGGCATATTTTGAGCTGAAACTTCACAGACACATTCTGGGGACACCAGAGACTTATATTACATCTTGTGAAAGGGGCATTAGAGGTCCCCTTTAATGTGACACGTTGCAACCATGAACATCTAAACTTTTGATTTATTTAGGACACATCTCGCTCTTAATTTTTGCAGATCATGGTGTAGAAAAGTATACAAAAGTCAGACAAATTGATATGGTCATATTATATGTATTGTTTGCTCAAACTCCCAAACAAGAACAAGCGCAGGATCTTTAGAGGTGTATAGTTTCAAAGGAACACAAGGTTTGTTTTGGTGCATCACTGCAGAAGCAGAAGCAGAGCACAGAATGATCCTGTTACTGAATCACGGATGGTGAGTGGATGAAAGACCACTGATGTGACTTTGAAGTCTCATTTTACTCCTCTGAGCCCTTCATCAAACTTCCTCCCACTCTATGCGTACACACACACACGCACACACACACACACATATCAACAAACATCGACTTTGTAACACTTTTGGGCTTACATATCCATTGTGTTTTCTAATTAGAAGATCTCATTATTCAGGAACAGAAGCAGGACTCGACAATATAACCTTTTTTTTTTCTGGCTAGATATGGCCAGCAATTTAATTTTAAGTATCAGGGGAAAGAAAGAAAGAAAGAAAGAAAGAAATATATATATATATATATATATATATATATATATATATATAGATTAGTGCTGTGAAAATTAATGCGCTGGCCGCATTGACCTTTCTTTCGCGTTTAAACGTACAAAAACACAAAAAAATATGCCAAAATACAGGCTTTGTCAAGTATCCTCGTAAGAACAGTCTTAAATAAAGTTAAATTAGTTAAATAAAGTCTTAAATGATCTGAGTCATGTGTGTCAGATCTTAAAGTGACAGCAGCCTAATAAACCTGCTGCTGTGTGTCATTAATGTTAATCAAAAGACAAAGAGAAAATCACTCACTGCTCTTGACTGAATAGCTTTTGTTGCTTTATTAAGGATTCATTTAATTTTATTTATAATGTATGCAGTGAAAACTGAAGTGTTAGACAGCATATTTTAAATATTTAAATAAAGTTATCAGTGTTGTTTCTACATTAATTTGGAGATTAAATGTGAATTTATTACAATATAATAATATATTAAAAACTTTAATGTCAGGTGCGATTAATCGCAAATAATTACAGAATACTTTTTTTAAAAAATTATCGATTGACAGCACTAATATCTATGTGTGTGTGTGCCTAAAAAAAGTAGAAAAAAATATAATACATAAATATTAATTAAAATATACATATTAAAATTCTTTTGGATACCTAAAATGATTGCTGTGTATACTGATAATATATATCATATCATTCTTATTTTTTTTTCTATTTAATTATTTTATGCAGTTACCGTTATATGCATTCATGTACTTGCGTATACTGTTTCAGCCTTATTTTGTACGCTAAGGAGTCTAAACTCGTTCACATCACATTGTAAGCATGTAATAATCATTGAAATAATTAGTAATGAAATAATGTCCTGCCTCTCAAGGGTCTGCAGTGAAGATACACGCTTAGTACTGTTGAATGCAGAGTCAAATGCCACTTTGCTTCTTTAAGAAATCAGCTTTTCATATCAGCTTTGATATCTGCATCACTGCAAACAACATTTCAGCTGTATGCCTTGTGATGTTCACAGGTTTGTCCTCAAAGGAACTCAATCACCGTCTTTAATTAGAAAGCTGCTGCAGTGTAAAGAGAGCAGCACAGTTCATCTATGGCCGTGATTGAGGCTCTGGATTAGTGTTGGGCTTTTCACTGGAGGGTCAGTGGTGTGATCGCCTAACCCTTCGCTGTATTTAGCTTAATCTCATCCTGATGGCTAAAGCGATTTGTCCTTTGACCTTTCAGATGTAACCTTTTCCAGGGCACATCCCTGGGAAAGATATGAGGTCAGAGGTATCAATGTCATAACACAAGCTTATGGGGCTTTGAGAATCAAATAATGTGTTGGACCGTGCAACATCAGATCAGTGCGTGGATTTGATCCTCTGTTCTTTGGCTGCTTTTTTTGACTGCCGATATGATTGTATTAAGGCTGCTGGGCGATTTATAGTTACATTTGTTTTAACGTTTTTCAGCCGTTTGATGCTGTTTAGTCTCAATATTGATGTATTTGCTCTGTAACCGTTTTATTTATTTATTCATTTGTAGCCAAATATATTCAAAATGTTTAATGCTTATGAACCTGCTGCTGTTTTAATTAACTCAACTGTTGTTTAAAAATGACTATATGACTGGCTTAAAATGAACTCAAAATAGGTTGGAAATTAAAAATCAGACACATAATTACTAGAGGCAACAATAATAATTTAAAGGTGAACATTTATTAATAAGCAATTTAATAAATGTTTATTGTTTAATTATTATTCATTAATAAATGTTCATTTATTAAACATATCAATAAATGTTCATTTCCACCATAACTTGGGTTCATTTTCAGCAAGCAATACAGCAATTTTTAAACAATAGTTGAGTTAAATAAAACTACCCAGCAGGTTGGGCAAAATTGAGATTCAAACCTTTTTTTACACATCATGCCATATATGCTAAATATATATATACTTTGGCAGCCTAAAAATTGCCAGCGTAAAACACATAGTGTGAATATGATCTGTTACTGGAATCAGTCCAGTTTGCTTTGTGTTGATTATCCTGTGAATCTTCTCGTCTTCACTACCGTACACTGAAAGTGTGCATAGATGATGTTTATTTTGATATATTCAGCTTCTGTGTATTTTCTTAAAAGCATGCTGGAGTGTAAAAGAATTTTTCATTCCTTTCTATATGTTATTTAAGATAAAGCATGAGAACTGTGCTTGTGAATTCTTGCTGAGAGGATTTTACTCTCCAAAAAAAAAAAAAAATCCACTTAACATAAGCGCCTGTAAGTCGCATTTTCATGCAAATCAAAGGATATGGCTTTCAAGACCCTTTCACCTTTGCATATATCCAGACTGGAATAGATTAAAGAGTCTGTCCTTAAGGAAACGCTGTCTAGTTGGAAATGAACCAAAACCAGGGCAGTTCTCCGAGGGAGGGAACATTCCTCTAACATTCTTTAAGGGTTGTGCGTTCTTTTGCCAGGTCACTTAGCACTGCATCCTACCCAGATGTGGTGCAATAAAGTGACTAGATAAAAGATAACTCTTACTTGTTTATCCGAGTCTTATTAACCAGGTGCCATGAGTGACACGAGTTTCCATTTCTGCAACGTCATGAGATCTCATTTGCCTAAAATCCTACTCCACATAGAAATTGGTTTTTGAGGAAAACATTCTAGGATTTTTCTCCATATAGTGGACTTCACTGGGGTTCAACAGGTTGAAGGTCCAAATGTCAGTTTCAGTGCAGCTTCAAAGAGCTCTACATGATCCCAGACGAGGAATAAGAGTCTTAACTAAAGAAACAATCTGTCATTTTCTAAAAAATAAAAATGTATGTACTTTGTACAAATTTGTACAAATGCTCGTCTTGGACTGCTTTGCAATGCTCCACGCATTACGTAATCACGTTGGAAAGGTCACGCGTGACGTAGACAGAAGTACCGATCCAGTGTTTACAAAGCAAATATGCAAATATAAAGTCAAACGGCTTTTACAAAAAAAAGGTAAAACAACGATGTCGAACGATTTTAAAGTTGGAGGAAATGAGATGGAGTTTTTCACCCTACCGCGGTACTTCCGCCTAGGTCACGCATGACATTTATATACTTTTTAACCACAAATGCTCATCTTGCACTTCTCTGCGATGCGCCACTCATTACGTAATCACATTGACTTATGCGGAGGTATCGAGGTAGGGTGATAAAATTCATCTCATTTTCTCCTCCAACTTTGTTGTTTTATCTTTTTTTTGTAAAGGGCATTTGACTTAGTCTTTGCACGTTCGCTTTGTAGACACTGGATCGATACTTCCGCCTACGTCACGCGTGACCTTTCCAACGTGATTATGTAATGCATGCCGCATCGCAGAGCATTGCATATATATAAATATATATTTATATATATATTATCCGTTATGGTCACCAATATATTGTGCATCTCTTGTTAATCTCAACAAATATAGGAAGACTGTGTTCACAGAGCAGAAAAGGCCCCTGCTGTTTGCTTAAGCTGAGTTATGAAACGTCGCCCTGAGCTCTTACTATAGAGATCAATACGCTTCTGGTGGAGGGTAACCAGAGCTGCCGTCAGGCTCTATAATGGGATCAAGACTGGGGTTGAAATGGCAGGTGAAACACCAGTCACATTGTTCTCTCGGTCATTCTATCCGTCTCTCGGCCTCTCCTCCACCGTCTGGCCGCTGCAATTCAATTGTAATAGATTTTCTGCGGAAGCTAATGGAGAGGCGGCCTATTAGGACGGGTTTTTTCTCCTGATGGCCTCGTCGTTTTCCGGTAAACCAGGCGATGAAGCGCATAAAAGGCCCATAAACGCTGTTGTGCTGTCTCTCTGGACACCGAGATTAATAAATGACATTTGTCAACTTTTCATAACCTGTTCGCTCTGTTCCAAAACCTAGTGAGCTGCCTACGTAGGCAGCATTTTAAGGGATCATACAAGTCTGTTTCAAAAGTTGGATAAATTCTAAGGCAGCATCACTATTAGTCTTTGTTTCAAATGTTGAAATTTGTGTGCTGTATATTTTTGTGCAACAGTTGGGTTCCAGAAGTAAAAATCCCATTCATTTTCTTCATAGAGGAATTGATTTTCAACAATAATTTTTAAACCGTTAAAGACAGACCTACTGTTAGCCACAAGGTTGTTAATCGTTCATATATGCTTTTGATGAAGCAATCAGCTTGCATTATTTTAACTTTTTTTAAAAATAATTGCATTTAACAGTGGAATTCCTGGTGAAAAACTACATTACCCATGATTTCGGCTTAGAAATCTCCACCAATCAGAGAATCAGAACAGAAAATTGCGCCAAAAGAACTCTTTAGCTCCGCCCACTCAATCTCAGTGAATTACATAGTCACTCAACGCTCTCAAGCTACTTAAATATTTGTATGTATATGCATATTTTGCAATAAACGTAAAATATGTTGTTTCTATAAATATAGACAAATATATGGGATTGTAGTTATTTCCTCAGTTAAGTTGTAGTTAAGTTTGGTATACTGACTCCCAGCTCTTTATATGAAGTTGAATACACAAGTATATGTCCAACTTTATCTGTATACATACAGTATACTTACATAGGGCGATGTTTTCTTTTGTAGCAGATCTCAAATGCTTGATTGTAGGGATGCACAATATATCGGCCACAATATCGGTATCGGCCGATTTATGTTCATTTTTAATGTTATCATTATCGGCCCATGAGAAAATTTGGCCGATATATTAAAGCCGATAAATAATGGATTATTTCCTTCAGCTGAGACACTTCAGATGCACACTGTTCGCCATTATGGTTTTGAATTGCTTGAAATATGATTGAAATCACTTCAAAAAGGAAAATACCGTTAAGTACAATGTAACGTCTGTCATATAGACTACAAAATATTATAATGAGATTGTTTGCTTGGTTAAGACTTTTGTTTTTGTAATCAGGCTCTTAAAAATTATGTAAAAATTTGGATTTCGATTTATCGGCCAATATATCGGTTATCGGCTTTCAAATATAAAGAATTATCGGTTATCGGTATCGGCCAAAAGTTTCATATCGGTGCAATCCTACTTGATTGTTTGTTTATATAAGTATAGTGTAAACTATATTATCATCCAGCTCTAATCTGCTAAATGTACTGTATATAAATAATGTAAAAATATATTTATATATTGTAAACATTGACATTATGATTTGAAACAATGTGCATTGTGAAAAGTGCTATATAAATAAATTTAACTTGACTACACAGTCTTGCATATTTGACTTTCCGTCCGATTTTCAAGCACTTTTTAGCTTCAAATAAAAATTTGTAACATGATTCACCTCACTGGTTGGTTTGATTCATGGCTTGTGACTCTCTAACAAAGACTTTTTAATATCCCTATGGGGAAAAATACTTCTGGAACCAAGATCTCTGTAAAAGTGTCCTCACAGTCCCTGAAAGCTTACTTTTTTTCCTAACACCTTTAAGCTTTTGATTGAAGCACGGCTTCCATAAGCCGCTCAGGAAGAAACGACGGGAGGCAGGAGGAAGATACGAGATCCTTGTAATTGATTAATATTAGGTCAATTGGTGCAAACCCTTCAACCCCCCCTGGAGAAGCAGACCTCGAGGTCACAGACTTTAGGAGTCTGCTGTAATTGGATTTCAAATCTCATGAAGGCTTTCCTATTTGGTTATTAATTGAAAGAGCTTAATGACCTTTTTTTTTTTTTTTCTTTTCTTGCCATCGGTGGCTGTTGAAGTACCCATGAGGTCATATTGGTGCCGAGGTGCCCATCCTGTGAGGTCAAAGGTCATGTTTTCACTCAAATGTGCCTTACAGCATTCCACTGCAGTTTTTATAACCTCCTCATAAATCAATCACATTCCGCCCCCCCCCAAGGACTTCTTCGCCTGCTCTGTTCTCCTCCAGAGATGCTTCCTCCTGCAGAGCTCATTTTTGGCTCAGAAGTGTACAGAATATACCTCAACACAATGAAGCATTGTTAAACATTCACTTCTTTTACAAATTTTAGGTTTTTAGACACAAATCTTAAAGGAATAGTTCACCCAAAAATAAAAAATAATGCCATTTACTCACCTTCATGTTGTTTTAAATAATATTGTAGGTCTTTTGTTTGTTCAGTTAGCAACTGTGAAACAGAAATGCATTCTTACTTGCTTCAAAAGCTTCAAAAATTTAACAACTTTTAATTTAAGTGAACTTAGAACAATCCTCACATAAACCCATAATAAATGTCATATTTACCTGTGCCCTTCCTACCTGTCTAACAGATAGGAAAAATACAGAAATTGAATAAAGTTACCGAACAGTCTGCACTGCATAATTTATAGCCTAAATTAAATATAGATAATCAATATTAAAGCTACAAAAATTTTTTTGTCAAGAGCAGTGAGTAATTTACCTTTGTTCTTTGATTATCTTCAATGACAGACAGCAATGGTTGCTGTCACTTTAAGAGCTGCTGCTGCTGCACATGATGCGGATCTCGCACGTGTCCCACTTTCTCACAGCTCTTTTTCTCTTTTGGCGCACTTAAAAGGCTTAAAAGCATTTGCATGAATAAGAGCGTGATCATATATTGTAATGCTAGCCAAAGGATGACAGAAAAAAACAGATGCTGCGTTAATTGCGTTAATATATTTAACGCGTTAAACTGGAAAAAATTTATAGCATGCGTTAGCGCATTAACGTTGACAGCACTAATATATATTTAGTTTTTATTTTAGTTTTAGTTAATGATATAACCCTTCTACATGTATGTCAAATTTCAACTGTATAAATCTGCTCTCAAAGGATCTTAATGTTTCACGTGTTTCATGCATGATTTATATCTGTGTGTGTTTAAAAAATCATAACACATCTCTTTTTGTTCTTGTTAAAGGTATGGAAAAATCGTATCAACCAAGGCCATCTTAGACAAAACCACAAACAAATGCAAAGGTACGTACATTTATCTTTTGCCCTCTGATTTGTGTATCTCAATATCTGTGCAGTTTAGTGTTTTTCCCTAGGATGGGATTTCATTTTCCCCTGAGAGCTGCTTATTATATTGATGTGCACACCAACTTTTAATTCCAGTTTAATTAACAGATTGCAAAAATGGCTTTTTATGGGTGAGATGGGTGTTATCTGTACATTTATCATTCTGTATTGAAAAAATCATGATGCCAAATTTCTAAAAACGCCTATGTAAAACTATAATTGGACAGCATACTCCAGAACAAAGTCTGCTGAAAAACTAGCAATTCTGTAGAATTTCAAAGTAGTGTCAATCCCAATGCACATTCAGGTTTTATTCATTTTCATGATTTTCATGAAAGGTCTCATTCATAAAACATGCAGAGTTTGCCATATATCTATATCTAAATTCAGGTCCTTCAGTTAATGGTGCTGTCATGTATATAACGCTTGTGACCGGATTGCATCTTATTCTATTTCTGCTGACCACAAAGTGTTTTATCTGGTCCTCTGCTTATGTCATTAATGCTTTTCACCACACTCACGTCATGATTCATGACTGCTGGACTGTAGCCTTGATTTAGTCTGCATGTATGAGTAGATCTGAATAATACATCTGAAAAAAATTCCATTGATAATCTTCAGTATATCTCAATATTCATTCATTTTCTTTTAAAAAAGTTTTTTTTTTTAATAAATAAAACGGCTGCCTAAATTCAAGATGTTTAAAGTCAGTTTAAGACACCATATTGAATTTAACGTGGATGAAAACGTGGCTGTGAAGGATAGACTTACAGTCTTTACAATGGCACGCACTGTATAAAGGACCTAGATCATTTTCACAGCCCACTACTTAATAGGGCTGGGGATTGACACAAATTTCACAAATCGATTCACATTTGATTTGATTCCAGTTCAGTTTGATTTGATATCAGGTACAGTACATGGCAATACAATATCTCTCAACTAAAGCTGTGAACTATACAGAGTTAAAATTTCCTGATAATTTACTCACCCCCATGTCATCCAAGATGTTTATGTCTTTCTTTCTTCAGTTGAAAAGAAATTAAGGTTTTTGAGGAAAACATTCCAGGATTTTTCTCCATATAGTGGACTTCACTGGGGTTCAACAGGTTGAAGGTCCAAATGTCAGTTTCAGTGCAGCTTCAAAGAGCTCTACATGATCCCAGACGAGGAATAAGGGTCTTATCTAGAGAAACCATCGGTTATTTTCTAAAAAAAAAAAAAAAAAAAATCTATATACTTTTTAACCACCTTGCACTGCTCTGTGATGCGCCACACATTACGTAATCATGTTGGAAAGGTCACGTGTGACGTAGGCAGAAGTACCGATCCAGTGTCTAGAAAGCGAACGTGCAAAAACTAAGTCAAACACCCTTTACAAATAAAGGTAAAACGAAAATAAGATCGAGTTTTTCGCCCTTCCGCTTACGTCAACGTGATTGCATAATGCGTGGCGCATCGCAGTGCAAGACGAGCATTTGTGGCTAAAAAGTATATATATATTTTCACTAGATAAGACTCTTATTCCTCGTCTGGGATCATTGAGAGCTCTTTGAAGCTGCACTGAAACTGACATTTGGACCTTCAACCTGTTGTTAACTGTTGAAAAAATCCTGGAATGTTTTCCTCAAAAACCTTAATTTCTTTTCAACTGAAGAAAGAAAGACATAAACATCTTGGATGACATGGGGGGGGTAAGCAAATTATCAGGAAATTTTAACTCTGAAGTCAAGTCATCTTCATTTATATAGCGCTTTTCACAATACATATTGTTTCAAAGCAGCTTCACAGTGACGATAGTAAAATTATTATCCAGCTAAAGTTGGTTTTTGATTGAATCACTTCCGTTGCAAAAATTGTTAATTATTACTTTAGGGGCCACTTAAATGACACCTTTCCTACTGAAAACCGAATACCTTTAATGCATTTAAATGTTTAATGTTTAGTCTGTAGGTTTGCGTGTTTAAGTGTGTGTGCGCGGAGAAGCTTGGTCTTTTTAAAAAAAGTGATATTTGCCAAATTACTTTACTGGTCCGCATAATACAGAAAAATTAGTTGTGTCCGTGGATCTATGCAAACTGGAATAAATTAAAGATCAATCGGTTCATCTAAATGAGAATCAATTAAATCGAGAAATCGATATTTTTTTACCTAGCCCTACGACTTAAAACTGTTTTATAGAGTTTTTGTAAGACATTTGTCAGCTAAACGATCGGTATGATGTTAAACAACAATCCATTGAAAGCACTCTCTCACAGCCTTGTTTTCATTCCTGTCAAAAATTAAATATGGTGCTACCCTGACTAAGGCCTATTTCAAGAACTAAAATACATTAAGGTGCATCTTCCTCACTTTAATGGACAAATAAAAGCACATTAAAAAGGTTGCAATATCCAGTGTTGCTTTATTTTATATTGCCAGCAACATCATTTCAGTATATTATATAAGTGTGTACGCACACTTCTGCGAAGGGTGAGTGTTTATGTGGGGTTAGTGTGTGTGTGTGTTTGCGTGTTCACGCCCTGCTTTCCGTCATTGAGCAGCTATGCTGCCGTGGGTGTATCAGGAAACAGATACCCAGTCAGTCTGTTGCTGTTTCCCATACCCCTCGCTGTTACTCCTGTCCTGGCCTCGGTGTCTTGACTGAGGCCTCTGGGGTTTGTTCCAGGCCGGTGTCGTCCAGGATCTGGCTCTGTTCCTGGGCTTGGCACCTCGGGGCAGGACTGCCCTGGACCATGTGGCTGAGTCACAGCGCTGTGGATTATTTATGTGCTGAGTAATTTCAGTCAGGCCCGAGGAGGGTGTTGATGGACTGGCTTCACGTCTTAGTTTCCTGTAGTCCAGCCCTTCTCAACCCTGCACGAATTTCAAAGAAGCCGAATGGAAAATGTTAACCCCGAGTATCACTGTGATGCACAAATGCAAATGATCTAAACCCAACCCACAGTCTAACCAGATAAGCCCGACTTTCACTTTCACATCAAACTGCTAAACACTAAGCTGGTGGATATATATTGTATACTTGCAATAATTTCATCGTGATTTTGCTGGGAGTGTAAAAATAAGCTTTTTAGTTGACTAAAGATCATGTCATTACGTTAGTTTCACAACCACAAGTTTCTAGTTTAGACTAGTTTCACATTTAAGTTGATTAAGCCTGTAAAAATGTGTAATAATAGTCAGAAATGAAATTGAACCTTTGGATATAATATTGTGGGGGGAAAAAAAAAAGTTTGCATATGTGGGTTTTTTTTAGTATCATATTTGATACATCAGGCTTTTATGGCTCTTATATAGTATGATATAGTGAAATTATGAAGTTCATACTTGAGGAGGAAAAACACCTCAATGTTATTCAGAGGCCTAAACTGAGCAAAAATATACAATTTGGTGCATATGCTGGTATTTATATTGACAAAAATATTGCTTGTAATGTAAATCAATGAGATTTTGACAACAGTATAGCAGACTGTGTACATAAAATCCATATAGGGCTAAATATCAGTCGTCACTCTATATCTCCCAATATGTCTTTCTTTCTTCAGTCGAAAAGAAAAGAAGGTTTTTGAGGAAAACATTCCAGGATTTTTCTCCATATAGTGGACTTCACTGGGGTTCAACGGGTTGAAGGTCCAAATGTCAGTTTCAGTGCAGCTTCAAAGAGCTCTACATGATCCCAGATGAGGAATAAGAGTCTTATCTAGTGAAACCATCAGCAATTTTCTAAAAAACAAAAAACAAAAAAAAAAGTAGAAAATGAAATGGCGAGTTTCGCCCTACCGCAATACTTCCGCCTACGTCACGCGTGACCTTTCCAACATGATTACGTAATGCGTGGTGCATCGCAGAGCAGTGCAAGACGAGCATTTGTGGTTAAAAAAAAAAGTATATGCTTATTTTTTTTTGAAAATGACCGATCGTTTCGCTAGATAAGACTCTTATTCCTCGTCTGGGATCATGTAGAGCTCTTTGAAGCTGCACTGAAACTGACATTTGGACCTTCAACCCTTCGAACCCTGTTGAAGTCCACTATATGGAGAAAAATCCTGGAATGTTTTCCTAAAAAAAACATTTTTGACTGAAGAAAGAAAGACATGAACATCTTGGATGACATGGGGGTGAGTAAATTATCAGGAAATTTTAATTCTGAAGTGAACTAATCCTTTAAATGTTTATTTTTATGATCAAAGCTCTGTAGTTAATTAAAACATATAATGCAATACAATGATGATTGAGAGATGAACAAATAAACCTTCCTCAAAAGCCTTATAGATCATATTTGATACTCAGTTTTCTAACAGGATTTTTCTAAAAGAAGTTATGTATGGATAAAGTAATAAGTTGCTTCATCTTGAAATATTACTAACAATATAAAGTTATTCTTATATTTACTTTATAAAAATCAGTGAAGATTTCACATCAAAGACACGTGAACCACAACCTGAAGAGGGACGTTTTTTACAATTATACTAAAAGGCTTTTACTTGCTTAAAAGTACAGTATAAACTATCAATTTGAGGACAAAAGACATGTAGTAGATTATTCAGCAACGTTTTGATCATTCAGAAATTCATGTATGAAAAATGATACAGTAGGCTTTATAGGCTTCATTTCCATGAATCAGTTCAAAGTGGCAGTTTCAATGAATCAGTTTTAGCCTGATTCAATGAATCATTTATAGCATCACTTAACAGTACTCCATTTTCCATATATTAAAATGTTTTAGTAAAAATATATATGTAGGAAAATATTGCCGTTTATTTCTGTGTTGTAAAATTGGTAAATATAAATGTGTTTATATTTAAAAATGTATAAATCTATTTTACTTCTTTCATTAAACATTTTGAATCTGCTTCACTACAGTGATTGCTTGGTTGAAATGTTGGTTACTCTGATTAAAAAAGAAACACTCTTTTATGCTGTTTCAAAGAGGTTTAAATCAGTTTAAACCAGCTTTACTAAACACCACACTGTGTTTTCTCTTACATCTAAACAATTTGATCTGATATGAAATGATGTCCGTAGCAGATGGATCATACCTGTGGCTGCGTTTAGTGAGTGTTTCTTTGTCCTGTATGTCATATATATATATATATATATATTTGAGCTGTTAGTCAGGATGTTCTGTGCTGGCTGTGTTTGTGGTTTGACCTGTTCGCTGATTAAATATAGCAACCGGCTGCAGCAGAGGAGTGTGAAGGGAGGAGCTGAACGTAAGGACTTATCTTGGATCAGCTTCCTCGTGTCCATTTAATTGTTCTCATTAGGCGAAGCAAACACTGATAGTGCAGCGGTTCTCTCACTCAGGGCTCTGTGATAGATGAGTCACAGCACACTTACTCGCACACACTGAGATAAGATACTCTTTTCAACCCGCCGCTTTGGTTCTTCCTGCTCTTAAAGTGGAAACCGCTAATGTGTTCACCCAGTACATGCTTTGCACACGCTCTCAAGAGGTCCTGTGTCTGTTGGCGTTTTGTGCATTAAAAAAGTATATACCCATCAGATGGTGTCATATAAGATCTTTTGAGTCTTGCATCTTTATTGTCTGGTAAATTGCATCACTTTTCCTGTAAGTTACGTAATTTCTTGTCACAAAGTTTCTTTAAAATTTCAGTAACAGAGTTGCACATTTCCAAAACGTTTCGTAAAATTACATTTTACATGGATAAATGTGCACTTGATCAGTTTATGTTTTTCTGGAAGATATGACCGAGGGATTAAAGTTGATTTGCTAATTAAGCAGGAAAAAAACATATTATTTCATGAATAAGAATGCTAACTTTCTATTAGAACTTTGTGTTATATTAGAACTCTTTGGCTATGACAGAGGTCTTGGACTTTATTCTGTCACCTTTTTATTATTTTATAATTTTATTTATTTATTTTGTTTTGTTTTGTTTTATTTTAGAGTAAAATGAAATACTCTACTCTAAAATACTCTACTCTAAAATACTCTAAAATGCTTTTAAAATAAAACTGCTCTAAAAAAAATACTCTACTCTAAAATGCTCTAAAATAAAATACTCTAAAATAAAAAATATTATTTAATTTTAGAGTATTTTATTTTATTTTAGAGTATTTAATTTGAGTATTTAAGAGTAGAGTATTTTAGAGTGAAATGAAATATTCTAAAATAAAATATGCATACTTTTAAAATAAAATACTCTAAAATACTCTAAAATAAAATATTCTGAAATGCTTTTAAAATAAAATACTCTAAAATAAAAATTCTCTACTCTAAAATACTTTTAAAATAAAGTACTCTACTCTAAAATACTCTAAAATAAAAATTCTCTACTCTAAAATACTTTTAAAATAAAATACTCTGCTTTAAAATACTTTTAAAATAAAATACTGTAAAATAAAATTCTCTACTCTAAAATACTTTTCAAATAAAATACTCTGCTTTAAAATACTTTTAAAATAAAATACTATAAAATAAAATTCTCTACTCTAAAATACTTTTCAAATAAAAGACTACTCTAAAATACACTAAAAAATGCTCAAATACTTTAAAAATAAAATACTCTAAAATAAAATAGAGTATTTAATTTTAGAGTATTTTAGAGCAGAATATTTTAGAGTAAAATAAAATACTCAAATACTTTAAAATAAAATGCTCAAATAAAATACTTAAATGCTTTTAAAATAAAATACTATTATTTTGATTTATTTTTGAGTATTTTGTTTTATTTTAGAGTAGTATTTTAGAGTGTTGGAATTTAAATTAAATAATAAAATAAAATAAATAATAAAACAATATTCATTCATATTTTTTTCAGATTTTTTTTAATTTATTTATTTTTTTTTATTTTACCCTATAGAGTCACCCTAGAACACCTTGTTTTTCAGGTTGAAACTCTGTGTAATTCATGTGCGCTGTCTCTTTAAAGCTGTATCTAACACCATGTTGTGGTTGTCTTTCTCTCAGGGTATGGCTTTGTGGACTTTGACAGCCCTGCTGCTGCTCAGAAAGCCGTCAGCGCTCTGAAGACCAGCGGAGTTCAGGCTCAGATGGCAAAGGTAAGAGCACACCTGTGTACACCTGTTCTTTCTGTCACCTGCAGCGAGCTGCTCCTGACACGCTTCACTGAATCCGTGTGACGTCAGGTGACTGTGATGTCAGCGGCAGATGCTTGTGAGTGTGAATGTATGAACTTATGCTGTTCATAGGAAGGCAGACACACCCTCACAGGTGCAGCATCCAGATAAACCCGCTGAATGTTTCAAAGACAAACAGAAAACTTTGTGATATTTCCATGACAAATAAACACATTTTCTTCCAAATTCTCTTTATTGTAGTGTATAAAAATGAATGATGCATTTTATATATATGAGTATTACATTTTATATATATGAGTATATGATATATATCAGAGTGTTGCATTTGTGTTGCATTGCAATTGTGTGGTTTACGTTCCTGTGGAAGTTAAAAGTCTTGACGATCAGGCTCTATAAAAGCCTCAGTCAGGGTGTGTCTCATTCCACTCCCTTGTTCAAGTGACTCAAGGAGTCTCAAATCTAGTGAGCTGCCTACATAGTCAGCATTTTAAGGCATGCTTTCTTCTTTCCCCAGTTTTATTTCTAAACAAATTAAAGATGTTTTGTTTGATTGCCTGGAGTTGAACATGAAGTCTGGTTTTTGTTAAAGGAGGGTGTATATTGCAAAAATGCATTCCTTTTTTTGTTTTGTGAAGACAACTTATATTGACTCTGACTTGTTGTTCTTGGTCTTTGTGATGATTCACTAACAAGTTAATTAGAGCATCAGAATTTGCATGCATATTTATTTAAAGGGCAAGTGTGTAATTAAAACAGATATATCAGTACTGACAGTGTTGTTTGTGCTGAAGATATGATTTCAAGAGCACAGTTATGTGTGTTTGATTATGACTAAATCCTAAAGCAAGAGTTCAACTAACAATGAAAGTTTTTTGTCTCTCTCTCCCTGAACAGTATTTTAGAAATGGGCGAGAGTTGTGCTTTTTTCATGCTCTCACTCTGGCGTAGACATCTTGGCGTGTTGTCCTTGGATGTATCGTCCTTTCACCTTGTTTATGATATAAACAGATGGTTAGACATCAATATCTCAGACAGGAAGCCCCTGGAGTAACCTAGTGACAAGGCACTGTGTCTGAACCCTGGACACTGTCTTTGTCTGCAATGGAAAACTAGCTTACTATTTTTAAGTATGTACTTTTTACTGCCTACTGTGTTTTTAAAATACGTATGTGTCCGAGAACACATTATGCAATGATAAATCTTTCAAATACGTCTTATACTGCACTGCTGTCACATGATTTCATACCGTTACATGTTTAATTCAGCGAGTGTCTTTCAGTTATCATATCAGAAATTGCATTTTAGATCTAGATCTTTTTGCATTTTAATCAAATATTGAGTCAAGAAAGAGATATCATTGCATTTGCATTCACAGGATGTGGCGAAATCACACAAGTAGAAACATGCAAGTAGTAGCAACTTTACAAGTCCGCTCGCTTGCTGTGTGACGCCGGTGCGATCACTTGCATTTAACTTAAAATACTCTGTCATTTTTGGCCATACAGATAAGAATAATACAACATTTGAAACTGTAAAGTAACTGCTTATATTTCCGTAAACTCATAATAACAACAAAACGTTGTGCTTTTGTAAAATAATGAAAACAAACAGGATGCACTTTCTGCTGTCTCAGTTTCAAGTGAGCTTGAGCACGCCACAAAAATGAAATGAAACTCAGCGTATACTTGGCCCCACAGACATATATATCTATAGAAAGCTTTTAATGCCTACTTTAAAATGAACTGATTCAAATCTAAAACAAACATTCTCCGATTATGTAATCTGTATGAAACGTGCATATAGGCGTGTCAACTACTGCGGAGACGACGAGTCAGCATCTCTGCAGCCGAAAACACACAAAACACTAGTTTATCAAGAAATTATTAAAACGTTCAGAAGTCTCCTTCTGTTTTTTCACACCACATTCAAAATCATTACGTTTGCCGGTGTTGTGCCAAATTATTACCCCCTAGTATTGGTAGGTTTAGGATTTAGGGGTGTGGTTAAGATTTGGCAATCAGGTAGCGACTTCAATGAGGGGGGTTATAATTTGGCAGGGGGTCAAAATTTGACACAACACCGGTGCGCTGCTGCAAGCTTTATATATGTGTTTGAGCGCTGATAAGGCTATGTATTTTATATATAGGCAACTAAAGGCTCATTATTATGATTTATATGGTTTATCAAAATAAATGTGCAATTAGTTGACTAATCGCTTAAATTTAAACGTTCTGAACGTTTAAATTTAAACGTTCAGAATTTAATATATTCTGAACATAGTCTTCTTACACCCTCACATATGCCATGCATTCTCGTTCACACATATACACTTCGTTTTTTTCCTCTCACTTTCTCTTGTACCATCTGTGTCTGACACACACTTACTCTATACGCATATTGTGCTTTTTTTGTCGAAGTCACATGGTTCATATTGAGTAAATTGTTAGCAGGTGACACAGATGCAAGCCCACACACACAGATACCAATGTTTCCTGCACTGTTATTCAGGAGCATTGCTTCATACTAGTCTAGTATGATATTTCAGACTTAATTTTTTTTAAAGATTCATTGTTTTAAAATGTTTTTTTTTGTGCTGGAAATTGGTATTTGGTGTCTGATCAGCTAATAGGGATGTGTGTGAGATTGATGTACTGCGTCTTTTCTCAGTATCTGTACACTGATATCAGCGTAAAGCTCTTAATGCCTGACCTGAGAGATGTAATTCAGCATTGCGTGCCTGAAGCGGCTCAGCGTCAGGACGTTCCAGCACTGAGCTGATTTCCATGTCTGAACAGCCTCGCTCTGTCCGGTAATCTGAGGCCAGCTGCACCAGCCTGCCTTAACTTAGCCTATAGGTGTATGTAGATTTTGAACACCTTTTTTAATAATGGTCATGAAAATGTCATGAAAACCCTGGAAATGGAAGAATGGGAGTGATGCACACTTAATGATGTTTGCTCCAACCAAGCCAGCTTATTTGTTAATGTTACAAAAATGTAAGATTTATGAAGAAATTCATCTACAAAATGTATATACAGTACCGGTCAAAAGTTTGGAAACATTACTATTTTTAATGTTTTTTAAATAAGTCTCTTCTGCTCATCAAGGCTGCATTTATTTGATCAAAAATACAGAAAAAAACAGTAATATTGTGAAATATTATTTAACACATCCGTGCTGAATAAAAGTATTAATTTCTTTCAAAAGAAAAGAAATTACTGACCCCAAACTTTTTGAACGGTAGTGTATATTGTTACAAAAGATATTTATTTTAAATAAATGCGGTTCTTTTTTAACTTTTTATTCATCAATAAATCCTGAAAAAAGTATCACAGGTTATAAAAAAAAAAAATATTAAGCAGCACAACTGTTTTGAAAGAGACTTCTTTCAAAAACATTAAAAATAGTAATGTTTTCAAACTTTTGACCGGAACTGTAAATTTTATATTTGTATTTATATATTAAATTATTATACATTTAATATAATGTATATTTAAATACATATACAAATAATAATACTATGTCCTCAAACCTTAAATCAATACTTCATATTGATTAAAACACATACACACACACACACACACACATATTTATATATATATAATATATATATTTAGAAACCGTGATATTTTTTGAATTTTCTTATATTTGATGAATAGAAAGATCAAAAGAACTGCTTTTTTTTTTAAATATAATTTTTTTTGTAATAACGTAAATGTCTTTTGTGTCACTTTTGATCAATCTGATCTGGCATCTAATGCATTTTTTTCATATCATTCTACATAGTTCTGTCAATTTTAGTACATTTTATTCATGCTATTTTGCTTACAGCACCTTTTAAATAAGATCTTCCGTATGGCTGGTGTAGCCCGACCCTGATGATCAGGGTTAGCACCGGTATGTGGCTCTGGTGTTAGATTTCAGTCTGGATAAGTCTGTTTAAAAACCACGCCAGCGTTTTAGCTCTCCCCCTGGAGCAAGCCAAGCACATTGTGAATTTATTTGCCATTCAAAAACGGGCCCATAAAACACTCGCTATTAGCTACAGCGTTCGACCTTCGGTGTTAAGTTATGGACACTGTCATTTGTAATAGCTCCATCTTTTTTTAAAAAATAAAATAAACATTGTTTTTAATGACTCTTTAGGATCTCCAGCGCCCGTTTGCTCTTCCGTCCGTTACCCGTGATGGAGCAGCGGTCTCTGGGTACGACAGCTCAGCGCCGGCCCTCTGCCATTGTTCCCTAATGGTGCTATGCTGATTTTTTTCTGTCAGCGTATTACTTTAGTAATCCAATCCCGCCTCTCCCTTGTCTTCTCTTTGTTCTGCTCGTTTTTCCTCCATCTCTTAGGGGTGGAGATTGAACGCAGTAGGATGTTAATGAATATTAATGTAGCAGCCCTTTTGTCCCTGAGGAGAGTCTCTCTCTCCCTCTCTGCCTGTTTCTCTTTTCGTTTCTGCTGATGGAAGGCAAACTACGGCAGGAAATCAGTCGGCGTTTCAGCGCTTGGATGGGGGGGTGGCCGAGAGCCGCATGCAAATGAGCTGCTCATCAATATTAATGCTCGCCCTTTATTAGCTAGAGAGTATGGAGAGGGAGACATGTTTTCACTTTAGCCTCTTTTATGAATTTATTTCACCTGTACTGTGCAAATATTTAGATATTGTCTTCATTAACAGTTCTAGCAAAACTTAATGAGCTGCCTACCTAGACAGCATTTCAAGGCATCGACACAAGTCCTTTCAAAACGTAGGCAGCACTGCATGTATCCTTTGCAGAGATACAAGTTTCCACAAGATAGATAACACAAATTCACTATTAACTATGACTTTTGCCTCAATAAACTCCTAATTTACTGCGTATTAATAGTTAGTAAGGTAGTTGTTAAGTTTAGGAATTGGGTTAGATTAAGGGATGTAGAATATGGTCATGCAGAATAAGGCATTAATATGTGCTTTATAAGTTCTAATAAACCGCCAATCCTCTAGTAATATGCATAATAATAAGCAACTAGTTAAAAGTGAGAATTGATCCCCATACTATATATACGGGTCAATGACATGACGGGTCATTTTTTGTTTGTCCAAAGGCCTTAATAAATAAATAAAAAAGATATGACATCCAAAGTGTGTAAGGTAGTACAACTAGATCTTTTTTATCGAATCCAAAAGGTTTTAATTATATTTTGCTACATATAAAGGTATTTTAAAGATTTTGAAGTGTCAAAATATCGGTTTAACCGTCCAAAGGCCAATACAGCCATTTCATTTGTGATTAAAATATCTAAAAATGTAATAAATGTATATATTTTTTATTCTGGCATGATTTTATAACATCATATATCAACATAGTGCAAAATGGTATTAAAATTATGTGTAGAAGTCGTTGCTTTGTTATGAGAGAGAATGTCCGGAAAAATGAATTTCATTGATGTCATTCGGAGTAACCAATATAAAGAGACCATTTTGGATCAAGTCATTCGGCCAATATCATGTGACAGGATGTGACATCATTCAGACAACTGCAAAGGTCCACATGGTTGTGAAGCAAAGTAACTAACTCTCTCTTAACTATTTGAAAAATTCATGTTTTCACTTGCTCATACACATCAGGTAATTCGGTACAACCGCTTATAAAACGTGGAAAATGTTGTAATATTTTAAACACTTGTACTAAATATAAAATGTTTGATTGTCCTTTTGCTAGATAGCTAGATATCAGAATGTTAGCATTGTTTGAAAATATTGTCATTCGGTATTACCAAAAGTGTCATTCGGTAAAACTGAAATTTTGGTTAAACCGAATGACTTTTTTAGTGACAAATTTTGTCCATCTTGTAAAGAATGACAAAAGCAGTGTTAATTGATTATAAAAACCACATAATCTCATTGTTAACACTTAATAAAAATTAATTATATCTCCATTATGTTTTTTACACTTTTAAAAACCTTATTCGTCTATGACCCATATATAACCAGCCAAAACCAATAACAAATGACAGGAAAGTATGTTGGTTGCTTAGATTCTGTTGCACTGGGTAGCTCCGCCACAGTTAAATTCTATTTGTCCACATTCTTGTTCCACATAACTGTATATTAAATGTCAAATTCTAATTGGCTGTGATTATATTATATATTTTGCTCTCAAAGTGTGGGCAGACACACTGCTTGTTGCTTTGAGGTTGTTGTAAGTGTAAGAAGACATCTATGTAGGCAGCTCACTAGGTTTTAGAACAGGGTGATTATTGGATGGCAAGTGTGGATGGTCACATCTCCAGGTGTTCATCCGTTAACTGATAAAGGGTTTATATACTGTGACGGAGCTCTGGCAGTGTTTGAATTGAAGTGAATGATAAGATCTGAGGGCATGAGGTGTGTTTACAGGTGTGTGTTACTCAGGTGTGACTATTAGCACCCTTTTAAACTGAAATCTTAAAGGGATAATTCACCCTACACGAAAATGAAAGCATCATTTACTCATTCTGGTGTTCTGATGCAGTATGTCGTTCTTTCCAGAGGTTGACCGATAGTTGATTTTGTAAAAAAATGTATTAGTAAATGTTGAAATTAACAATAATGAATACTTTTATTAACCTTAGTTAATGTTACAAATAAACTCGTATTGTAAAGTGTTACTATTTCATATAAATCCAAACAGCCATCTTTAAATATCTACAAAAAGGCCATACTGAAATTATATTCATATGTATGTTGTATGTATACTCTTCCAATTTATTACATGTGATGATTATATAATCAAAATAACAATATATATATATATTACAGTGACGATAAAAAAAGAACTGAAATCGGATGTGTTTCTGATCTGTTTATATGTTTCTGTCAGCTGCATGATGATAGTTTGCTTTAAAGCTAACTTTAAATATGCAACTTTGCTGCATAACGAATGCATAAAAGCGACCAGCTGGATATGGAGATGGTAACAATCGTGACATTAAACATTTGGGTCAACTTGCGTGTATTTTTGTCACATTCATTTAACTGCTTGAGGTACTAATGTTATCGTCCTCTCAGCCTCAATGACAAACATACTTCTGTTCTTTCTCTACTAATGCAGCATCTAGTCAACAAATTAATTACTTTATAATGATATAAAAACTGAACACGTATGATAGTGTACTGTATACATTCCCTTTCATTGTCTTTGTTTTAAATACGCATCTGAAAGTGCCCCACTCTCACATGTCTCACATGTCAAAACAAACTCCACAAGGCATCAGTGATGGTTTTTATTTCGCCTCTAGAGGCCACTCTCGTACTGTATAATGAAAGCAGACCTTTCTCAGCCGCTCCAGCAACGGGTGCAACCAGGAGAAACTATCGGTATTGATTTTTGCCGATAACCATTTGTTCCAGCAATCGGTTATCAGTGCCGATTAATCGGTAAAACTGAATCAGTCGACCTCTAGTTCTTTCTTTTTCGGACCACAAAAGTATTACAGAATGATCCCATGCAACACATGTCGTATATTCCAAGTGTTCTGGGGGTTTATGACAGGGTTTGGTGAAAAACAAACCGAAATTTAATGTATTATGTAACAAAAATCCTGACCTTGGCCGTTCTGTGCTCAACTGTTCCTTCATGAGACTCTATTAGCACCATAATTCACTCCGAAGCGCCCAGAATTTTTTTTTTTTTTTTTTTTTTTTATGCACAGCTTCTCAGTGCACTAGCAATTGCTGCTCCATCTGAAAGCCAGAGGGCGCTCTCACGCAGAAACTCCCAATATGCCCCACAGAAGTACGATATAATGCACGTCATTCCAGGAAATCCCTATGGGCATCTGTAGCTGAATAAACAGAAGATTGAAACACTTTGATTGATTAAACATGACTAATAAACACAAGACTACGACTATATATGGTTTATCTGCGTTCTTCAAGCCTTCTCGGGTATTTTCATGATAATAAAGTATATTTATACTTCAATGCTAATTGACATAGCCTTTATTGGATAACAAATAAAATGGCAAAAGTTTAACAGTTTTTGTCTCTCTTTCACACTCCCAACAGCAACAAGAGCAGGACCCCACTAACCTGTACATATCTAACCTGCCGGTGACCATGGATGAACAGGAGTTAGAGGCCATGCTGAAGCCCTTCGGTCAGGTTGTCTCCACACGCATCCTGCGGGACAGCAACGGCGCCAGCCGAGGGGTTGGATTTGCCAGGTGAGGGTCCTCATACCTGACCCCAAATCACCATATCAGCTTCTGTTGACACACTAGCATTCTCTGTAAATTTCCCCTCAGTGAACCAACCATGGTTCAAGACTGTAACGTCGATCAGGGCACGGGAATCAGACGTCCTGGAAAGCCCCTGGCTCTCTGCCCACCACAACACAAACGCTTCAGACCCTCCCATGATTCTTAGTGCCAGTCAGTTGCTTTAAAATATATCTGTGTATCTGACATATCCGCACAGCGAAGCCAGAACAGCTAAACTCTCTGAACCTCTCTTGGTACATTTATGACACGCAATGCAAGTAAAAACTTGATTGAATTAACCTAAATGTTATTCTCTTGAGTGAAAAACCCCTGAAAGAAATCTGAACTGGTTGATTTAACCAGTGAAGCAAGTTTTTAAATTTCAACAGTATAGTTTTTAATGAAACACAAAACTTGTCAAGGCATTTATATGCACACAAATAACAAAATATAGAAATAAACAGCAATATTTAAATGCATATAAATACATATATTTTTTCTTAACTTAAAAAAAACCAAAAACATTTTAATACATAAAAATGTCATGCAGAGAGATATTATAGTTTTTATTAATATTTTTAAAAAATAAAAAATTGTAATTTTGTTGTGTTTTTGTAAAATATGTCTATATAGTTTTAATTTATTTTTTTATTTTAGTTTTGGTTATTTTAGTACATCAAGTTAAACCAAATTTAAAATGAGAAATGTTGTCTTTGAAACTAGAGTTTTTTCATATTTAAGTTTTATTTCAAGTAACGAAATGTTTTTTGTTTAAGTTTTAGTTTTAATTTACTGTAATAACCCTGATTCTTTGAACATTTTTGAGTGATGGCACACATGAATCATTGAATCAGAAGTTTAAATTGATTCACTAAAATAAACCGTTTGAATCGATGAATCAATCTTAACAAATTTAACTCTAAATCTAGTTTAAATAAGAGATGCTGTTAAAACATCTTTGTCTGAACAAGAAAAGGAAGGACTGATGAACAGCCGTGCATTAAAAATAGTGTGATATTCCAAATGTAGCTTTATTTTATAGCTATGCTTAATATGACTTTAACACGTTTCTCAGCATTGACAGTTGGTGCAGATGATGGGAATGATGTTTAATACTCAACCTGAGAGTAAAATGTGTAAACCTATAAACCCATAATATATTTCTCTAGGATGGAGTCAACAGAGAAATGTGAAGCTGTCATCTCTCACTTCAATGGGAAATTTCTCAAAACACCAGCTGGAGTTATGGGTAAGTGTGTGTCTGTGCATATGCATGCTTCACATTTATTCGAATTCAAAATTGTTTGCTCACCCTCATGTTGTTTCCAAATCCTTTTCTTCCACAAAAGATTTCTAAAGAATATCCTTTCCTCTTTTTTCCCCATATAATATGAGTAAATGATGACAGAATTGTCATTTGTGGGTGATCCACTCCTCGAATGTGTGTTTTAGCTCTATTTGTTTGTGCATAAACACACAGCGCTGCTCTGTTGGAGCACATTCATTCATTCTCTGGTAATGATTCTCCTCGGATGGGGTCTAAATGGAAACAGGCTTTCGGGCATGTGGCGCAACCATTCAGCCATACCAAACGGCTTTCGCACGAATGTAGATTCAGACCTGCTGCACGAAACGCTGAAATAATACAAAGCTGGGAGGAGCTGGATGTACATAACGCTGCAGTGAGAGCTTATTGATTCATGGAGGTCCGTTCGGGGTTCAAGTGAAAGCAATGTGTGCTAATTTTCTTCTACTGCAAGTCTTTGAGTGGAATCTAGGCCTGCCGTGGCCTCTCTAAGCATTTTAATTGGATTATTAGACTGAAATAGTCTCCACTGACCATGTCAGAAAGGAAGGAAGGGGATTATACGAAGACAGCTTCCAAATTAGATGCCTGTTCTCCAAGCATTGTGGGAAAGTCATTGTGGATGGAGTCAGGAAGCCTCAGAGGCTTTAAGACCGAGATAGGCGGTATATAACTGGCAGAGATTTTGCTGTGCCTTTAAATGTGCAACAATGAAACATAGATGTTGAAAACGTTGTTGATCAGGGTTGTTTATTGGGCACAAAGTTTAATTGTTTACAGCTAGAGCAGCTTTGCAGCTTCAAGTCACACCAACCAATATTGAAATTCTGTCTGATACACTAATTATTTTTTTGATAAAAATTTGGCTAGCACTTTATTTTACAGTCCTGTTTCGCTGTAACATACTATGTATTTATTGTAGTAATGACACTAATTGGTACTAACCCTAAACCTTAATTTAATCCATGTAGTTACCTTAAATTAGTCAGTACTTTTGTGGGTAAGTATACTGTAAGTATATTGAAAGTGCACATACTGTAAAATAAAGTGCAACCAAAATTTGTAGGCTGCTTTGCATAAAAGCATCTGCTAAATGAATAAATGTAAATGAAAGTTAATGTAAAATCTATGGAAGCTTGTTTTTGCCATGAAATAAAAAAATAAAAAAGGTAATTGCAAGTTTTTATCTCACAATTCTGACTTTTTTTCTCAGAATTGCATGATATAAACTCACAGTTGCGTGATATAAAGTCAGAATTGTGAGATATAAACTTGCAATTGTGTGTTATAATGTCCAATTGTGAGAGGAAAAAAGACTGTTTAAAAATAACATGAAAAATAGCTAACTAAAGCACTTAGGGTGCATGTAATATTATACTAAAATAACATGAAATGCATTTTTAAAGGGAAAGCACTCTTTAAAAGAGTTTCATCTTTTCCTTAAACTATTGTTATACATTTACATTTATGCATTTGGCAGACGTTTTTATCCAAAGCAACTTGCGTTGTATTTAAGGTATACGTTTGATCAGTTCATGCATTCCCTGGACATCGATCATTAAGTTATCGTTTTAAGTTTATCACTTTAATTTAAGTGCTAGATGATGAATCTTAAATCTTAAAATAGGTTGAAACTAATTAAATCAACTAAAACATTAAAATCATCTCTGATATCTGACATGGTGTTGATATTTAGTGCATTCCTATCAGGAATTGATTGTGATTGTGAAAAGTGGGCTTTAGGGTTGTTATCGTTAACTAAAACTATTAAAAACAAGTAAGAAAAAAAGTAAATATGCATATTTTTAGAAGATTAGAAATGTTACATTGGCAACTAACTGAAATAAGTTTAAATTGAAGCACTGAAACTAAAACTGAAATAAAAAATAGTTTAAAATGAACAAAAATACATAACAAATTGGCAAAAATAAGACAATTTAACATATAAAAACAAAAGCTAATTCAAAATATTAATAAAACATGATAAAAGTATAGAAATAATACTAAAATAACACTGGTGGGCTTTAAATACCAGAATGGAGTCTGAGGTGGAGGGGCTGAAAAATAAGAGGCATTTGTGATGTCATTCAAAAGAAAAATCATTTAGAGGTTGCTAAATTGTCTTGGCTTGCTTGCGACACGTCCTGCTCTGTATTTTCACTCCGTGTTTAATAAGGATGCAACAATATGAAATTTTTGGCTGATACCGATAACCGATAATTCTTTATATTTGAAAGCCGATAACTGATATATTGGCAGATAAATCTAAATCCAAATGTTTATATAATTTTTGAGAGCCTGATTACAAAAAAAAAAGTCTGACCATTAAAAGCCATGTCCTAAACACACGATTATAATGTTCTCATTATAATTTTATGTAGCTTATATGACAGACTTGAACTGCACATGCTGAACTAAATTGTATTTTCCTTTTTGAAGTGATTTCAATCATATTTCAAGCAATTCATAACCATCATAGTGAACAGTGCACATCTGAAGTGTCTCAGCTGAAGGAAATAATCCACTTTAATATATCGGCCAAAAATTCTTAGCGGACCGATAACATTAAAAATGAACATATATCGGGTGAAACCGATATTGTGGCCGATATATCGTGCATCCCTAGTGTTTAATGTACTAAATAACATAAAGCAGTCCTACTGTGGTATAACAAAATCTCTAAGCCATTTCTGCTGTCACACTATGATGATTTTGGCCATACTATGAGTGAGCAGTCAGCATCACGCTGAGAGTTCATGCACCTCCTCCGTGTCTCTCTGCAGCCCCGTCAGAACCCTTGCTGTGCAAGTTTGCGGACGGAGGCCAGAAGAAGCGCCAGAGTCAAAATAAATATGTGCAGAACGGACGAGCCTGGGCCAGAGACGGGGACAGCAGACTTGTGAGTACTGCTCTTTTGCTCTGTGTCTGTATCACTTTTTGCAGCCATATATCACCTGCCGCAGCCTGTTAGCGAACACATGGACAGCAGGGATGTTACACAACGGTGGTCATGTGGGTGTATTTGTGTGTTTACACAAGCTTCTCTAATACAGTCATATATTACGTGAACCACAGAAGTGATACTGAGACTGTGTGTGCATTTGTGTAAACTGCTGAGTCACTTGATGTTACCCATCATGACATTCACGCTCTGTTCCAAATCCTAGTGAGCTTTCTACATAGGGAGCTGCCTTGTAATACAGCATCCAAGGCAGAAGTTTGTTTGTAGTGTGATTCTCTAATAAGTATAAAAATCCACAGCACATGCAGATATTGGGAAAAAGTAAATTTTTTGATCATTGTAATTAATTTTTTTTATTTTATTGTGTATTTTTTTTTTATTTATTTGATAATTTAATTAATTGTAATTTTATTTATTTTATGTTTTTGTTTTATTTTATTTTGATGAGTACAATATTTTACAATACTGCTCATCAAAATAAAATGAACTAGTCTGAATTATCTGTTTATAAAGATTTTTTTTTATTTTACTTTTTTATATTTTTATTTTTTTATTTTCTGTCTTATTTTATTTTGATTATTTTGATTAATTAATCATATTTGTAATCAACATTTTTATTTTATTTTATTTTATTAACAGTTTTCTCCATGATTGAATTAATTGTATTTATAACCAACATTTCTTTTGCTTTATAATCCATTTTACAGTGATTTTGTTGCAATGCATTCTGGGATTGCCTTCTCTGCAATAGATGTGACAAAATTCGGTCAAACGAAGCACCTTAGCATAGTTTTAACAGCCTTTTGCACATATGATGCCTTAAAATGCTGCCTGTATAGTCAGCTCACTAGGTTTTGGAGCAGAGTCATGTTCCTGTAGTCAGTGTTCACAGTGTCATATGGCCATTCAAATGTATTACATCACATCACATCACAAATGTCCTTAATTGAGTCAACACTGTGGTTTTTCTAATAAAAATTACTTTGAACATTTTCATTTTTTCTGCTTATCATGGGCAAGCCACGCTCAGAGAAGGTCGTGGACTGCATGTAATTACAGCAAGATGGGTTTTCTGTCGTGCCAGATAATTTCATTAAACCAATTTTATGGCTTTACATTTAATCATTTAGCAGACACTTTTGTCCAAAGTGACTTACAAATGAGGAGGACAAAAGAGGTTAGACCGTTTTATTTATATATATATATATATATATATGTCCTCCTCATTTGTAAGTCACTTTGAACAAAAGTGTCTGGACAAAAGTGTATATGTGTATGTATGTATGTGTGTGTGTGTGTGTGTGTGTGTGTATGTATGTATATATATATATATATACACACACATACAAAACATAGATGGGTTTTTATCCACGCATGCTGGACAGAAGTGTAGTCCCAACAAGCATTTGTGCACTTACGCCACACTTAATGACATAATGTAATTGCATTAAAGGTACACTATGTAACTTTTGGCCCTCTAACGGTTAAAAAAAACCATGCATTTTGTGGAAGAACATTGTTTTGGTTGTGCTTTGACTCTGCAGATGAATATGGTTAACCTACTGCTCATAAAACATTCATTACTAGACTTAATAGATATAACCAGTTTAGATGGAAAGGATGTTAAGATGACTAGCTAAAGACGTTACTGTAGCTTTACCCATTAATAGACACGGTATTTCCTTGAAAATACAACAACCCATAATGAACTGAGCCTTCATGATAAAGCTTTACAGTGAGCTCTGTTAGAGAGCTACGTATGGCAATTTATCTGTTCAATAAAGTACCTTACTAAAATAAAGTAATAAAAACACCATCACCTTGTCACTTTTACAACATTTCAGATCCCTCAGTTCTCGCCATCTCCGAAAAGCCAAGCCGATGTTGATTCTTGTTTTATTACAAGCTCCGTCACATTCTCTTTTTGCCGTTTTCTTTTTAAACGGTTGATTCCTCCGAGGTTGAAGATTTAGCTGCTCCGTGTCAAACTTTCTCGCTCATTGTGACAACTAACCTCTGCCACTCCCACACGAGACACGCGTCAAAGTAGCCAGAGCAACTTTTCTCTGTTTACGGATATGACAAGACGCACACGGGAGAGTGAAAAATGCGCATGTGCGACCTGTGCGTACAAGTACACGCGGTTACAAAAAATCCGGCAGTGCACGTACAGTATGCGCGTACTCTTCTGATGACGTAACCCTGACCCTCGTGTAAGCATAAAAAGTGAACTATACTTTGGGCTTAAGATAAAACACGTTTTGGAAGAAGGATTGGTGGTGTATTGACTCATTTATTTATTTATTTTTTCATTTTGAACCAAAAAAAGTTACATAGTGTACCTTTGAGTAATAAAATATCAAAGCAAGTGTCTGTATCTGTGCTGACATTAACACTTTTCTTCAACTTTTCTCAGTGTATTTTAGTGGATGATTCACAAGCACAAAGTGGCACAACACTTTTTGTTTTAAATTTTTTAACACTTCAAAAGCAGATATGAGCTGAATAGTGTAAGAGTTGTTTTATTTCTCTCTTTCTCTCTCTCTCATAGGCTGGCATGACCCTCACGTACGACCCCACCACAGCTGCTATGCAAAATGGGTACGAGACAACAAGAGCTCAGAAAGAACCAGTGTTACTGCAGTATTTGTAAAATATTATAGTATTTATTAATATTTTTATATTTTCAGTAGTGCTGTCAAACAATGCATGTATATATTTAACAACAATATATTATATTTATATATAAAATATTTATATTTATACACTACCGGTCAAAAGTTTGGAATCAGTAAGATTTTTAATGTTTTTAAAAGAAGTTTGGTCTGCTCACCAAGGCTGCATTTATTTAATTAAAAATACAGTAAAAACAGTAATATTGTGAAATATTATTACAATTTAAAATAACTGTTTTCTGTTTGAATATATTTTATAAAGTAATTTATTCCTGTGATCAAAGCTGAATTTTCAGCATCATTACTCCAGTCTTCAGTGTCACATGATCCTTCAGAAATCATTCTAATATGATGATCTGCTGCTCAAGAAACAGAAAACAGTTATTTTAAATTGTAATAATATTTCACAATATTACTGTTTTTACTGTATTTTTAATTAAATAAATGCAGCCTTGGTAAGCAGACGAAACTTCTTTTAAAAACATTAAAAATCTTACCGTGTCCAAACTTTTGACTGGTAGTGTATATATTTAACAAAAATATATTATATTTATATATAAAATATTTATATTTATATATAATATAAATTATATATTAAGTATAAATATGTAAATATGCATGTATACATGTAAATATTTCTTAAATAAATACATGTATGTGTGTGTATTTATATATACATAATAAATATACACAGTACACACACTTATATTATGTAAACAACCTTGGATGCAAGTTTGACAGCACTAATTTTCAGTTTTCATTTTAATTCTAGTTTATTAGTTTTTTATATTTCTATTTAGCTTTAATTTGTTATTTCAGTTCATTTCTATTTTTGTTTAAGGTTTTTCTTCACTTTATTATTTTAAATCAGTTTTATTTCATATTTATTTATACGTTTTAATAGTTTTGGTTTCATTTAGCAAGAACATCACTATTATTAATATTATTTTTTATTTTATTTTTTATTTCATATAGTTTGTAATTTTTGTATAAGTAAGTTTTTCATCTAATATGTATATTTTATTTTATTTCAGCTTTGTTTCAATTAATGAATTTTAATAGTTTTAGTTTAAAAAACACCATGCATATCGGTTCATACTGCAAATGCTTGAAAATTTTTAGTTCACACATATTTGAGTAAAATAATCAACTATTTTTTATACTTATTAATACTTGAACGAATTATACTTATATGTATTTATATAACAGAAAGTATCTTAGAAGGCAGCATACTCATACTCAATGCTAAATTCACAATATTGCACAACCTCTCATACATCATTGCTTAAATATGCCCTTTTCATCTCTCGACAGATTCTATCCGACCGCCTACAGTATTACGAACAGAATGATCACACAGACCCCCATGTCTCCATACATCTCACCAATGTCCACATACCAGGTAACAGATCAAACTTTACTGCTTACAGCACGGTCTCAGAGATGGATGTATCAGAACTGTCCTAAGGGACGTTGGTAATCTGTATTTTTATCATTCAGGTACAGAATCCATCCTGGGTCACCCATCAGCCCTACATCATGCAGCATCCGGTAAGTCTCATCACTGCTTGTCTCTCATTATCCATTTCATGCTGAACAGTGTTTGTGTGTGGGAGAAATACACTTGAACTGTCATAGACTGAGAGTGTGGGCGACTTCGACAGACACAGTCCAAACAAACACACTAAACCACATCAGTTTATTATGGATTATCAGAATGAACAAAATTATACCAAATAAGATTAATAAATCTAACCATAGACTGGTGCATCAGTATTTGACAACATCGCTCATCAACATAATTAAGAGTCTAAAGTTTCTATTTATAAAGAAATGTTTATTTTTATTTCTGCACGCCACTATTAATATAATAGCCTATTTTATTTTATTATTTTATTTTATTTTAGTTAATTTTTATTATTTTTGTTATTTATTTTTTTATTATAACATTTTACTTTTATTTTATTATTTTTTATTTATTTTGTTTTATTTATAATAAAATAAAAGTTTATTTTTTATTTGATAAAAATACCAAATTATATAAAATTATAAAAACTACATGGCAAAAAGTACAGCAGTGAAAATTAGCAAAAAAGTGTACGAATTTTGGGAAGCAGCCGGTCATTAAGTTGCTTATTTCCAACTTTTTTCTTTGAGGGCAATTCTGTAAGGGATTTATTTTATTTAATTTTATTTTATTCATTTTATTTTATTATTTTTATTTATTTTATTTTATTACTTGTAACAATTTTTTCATCTAATATTTATATTTTATTTTATTTTAGCTTTACTTCAATTTTAATAGTTTTAGTTAATACAATAAAAACACTGGAAAGAGCATATCAGCAAATTCATACAGCAAATGCTTGAAAATACATACTACACACATATTGAGTAAAATAGTCAAGTATACTATTTTTTATTTTAGTTTATTTCATTTAGTTGCAACATCTCTTATATTCTTCATTTAAGCTTTTTAAGTTTAAGTTTTTCATTGAATATTTATTTTTATTTTAATAAATTTTAATAGTTTTCATTTCAGAATCAGACTTCATACATACATATATATATATATATATATATATATATATATATATATATATATATATATATACATATATATATATACATTGATAAAAATACCATTTTCCAAAACTGAATATGTGACTTTAACAGTAGGTTTTCATATGAACAACCAGTTAGTAATTAGACAGATTTAAATTTCCATAACCTTACAAATTTGCATTTTTAACATTACTGTCAAAAACAACACAGTTGGACATCATAAATCATCAGACGGTCATGAATATGTCATGTCTTGTATATTAAATAACATACAAAACCCAGTAATTTTAGTCAATTATTTCCATTCCGTTGTTTGAGAAGCTGCTTTTATAACAAAATTTAGCTGCCTATAACAAAATAAAAGTTCACGTTTTGTCCCTGATACGTGACGTGTGCTTCCTACTCTTGAAGAGCAGCGGCTGCCACTGTTGTGCAGGAAACACTGGTGTGAGTGTGTGTTTGCATAAGTGCTCGAACACTAAATCACACCCAGATGCTGGATTACAGTGTCGTTGAAGCCCACGCCAACATCAAGAACCTGAGATGTGTGTGTGAGATCAGTGATGAATGCAGGTACTAAGTGAAGCTCAGCTGTATGAATGACAAACAGAAAGAGACTAAATGAGACTGTGTGTTTTTCTTTTGGAGTGGGTGTGTATAATGTGTATAAGTAATGTGTGATATAATGGGCTTATGATTTTGCATGAGTCAGTACATATAGAGCTGAGCGGCGTGGATCATAAATGAGGAAACTGTGGCATTTAAAGGCCAGTAATGGTGCTGATGTCTCAGAGCTCTTTAATACACGGAAGGTTTGCAGAGTCTGACTCACAGTGTAAGAAAGCAGGAGTCATCACGCACATCCCAGAGAGACCCGGGGTGCGCACCAATCTCTGACTGTGTGCACTTCACAGATGCCACATTGTACGGCGCACGCACTCTCTGTCTCGAATAAACAGAATCATTTACTGTGTAATAAACATTATGAGCCGTTATTTATCATACATTTCAAAGAAAAACATGGTATTACCAGGATCTGTTTAGTACTTGTTTTTTTTTTAGTTTACATTATTTTTTTAAAAAGCTCAATAGTGAGAAACATAGGAAAAAAACATAGGAATTTTGGGAAGCAGCCGGTCATTAAGTTGCTTATTTCTTTGAGGGCAATTCTGTAAAGGAATTATTTATTTTATTTTACTTTATTGGTCAAACATTATGAAAACAAACTGTGAACAGAATCTTTTTTCATCTAATATTTTTATTTTATTTTATTTTATTTTATTTTATTTTATTTTATTTTATTGGTCAAACATTATAAAGACAAACTGTGAACAAAAGTTTTTCATCTAATATTTATATTTTATTTTATTTTATTTTATTGGTCAAACATTATGAAGACGAACTGTGAACAGAATGAATGAATATAATATATATAGTATATATATAAACAATAAAAACACTGGAGCATATCAGCAAATTCATACTGCAAATGCTTGAAAATACATAGTACACACATATTGAGTAAAATAGTCAAGTATTATTTATACTTATTTAAAGGGTTAGTTCACCCAAAAATTAAATTTCTATCATTAATTACTCACCCTCATGTCGTTCATCTTCAGAGCACAGATGAAGATATTTTTGATGAAATCTGAGAGATTTCTGCCCCTCCATTGACAGTCTATGCAACTGAAACTTTGACGCTTTAAAATGTTCATAAAGAGATCGTAAAACTAATCCATATGAATTGAGTGGTTTAGTCCAAATTTTCTAAAGAGACTCGATCGCTTTATATGATGAACAGATTTAATTTAGCCTTTTTTATTAAATATACACTACTGGTCAAAAGTTTGTTGAGCAGCAAATCATCATATTAGAATGATTTTTGAAGGATCATGTGACACTGAAGACTGGAGTAATGATGCTGAAAATTCAGCTTTGATCACAGGAATAAATTACTTTTATAAAATATATTCAAACAGAAAACAGTTATTTTAAATTGTAATAATATTTCACAATATTACTGTTTTTACTGTATTTTTAATTAAATAAATGCAGCCTTGGTGAGCAGACGAAACTTCTTTTAAAAACATTAAAAATCTTACCGTGTCCAAACTTTTGACTGGTAGTGTATGTATATATGTGGATATGTGCCTTATATGTGGCTTTCTTGCTTTTTCTTCCTAAATAAATAAACGCACTGTAAATGTCCCGTTCTGTCATAGGGAGCAGTGATATCGCCCTCTATAGATCACTCCATGTCTCTGCAGCCCACGTCCATGATGAGTCCTCTCACTCAGCAGATGAGTCACCTCTCTCTGGGCAGCGCAGGAACGGTGAGCACATGCAGCACTACCCACAGTCAACATTTGAGAGCTCACACTGCTGTCACATGTGTTGTTCCGTTTCTTCAAAATCTGCTAAATCATTTGCAGCTGTCCAAGTCTCTGGCTGTATTCAGAATGGAGTGGTCTTATGCATACTGCAGTATACCCTGCATACTGCCTACTATTAAAAAAAAATTGTGCAATGATAAATATTTCAAATAGTATGGTAAATTGTTGCATGTAAGTGGCAGTTAGATAAAAAAAAACAGAAATATTAAAATTCACATATATTGCATTGTTAAAAAGTTCAAGTTAAGTGCATTGCATGATGGGATACAGTTTTTTATGCAGTGTGCTTTGTTGTGTACTACACATTTTGGCAAATGCACTAGGTCATCCGGGTATCCATGCAAACAAATTTGTGAACTGTGCACAGTATACATACTGTATACTGCGGAAATGGTGTGTTAGTATACTATTCGGAGAAACTGGAAACTTCACTTGATTTTCGATCTGCATGGCTGCGTCCGAAATCGCGTACTCTCTTGAGTAGGTACTTACTATGCGACCTCTAAAAAAGTATGTTCTATATAGTATGAATATGTGTAAATATGAAAGTAATCCAGACGTACTACATTCGCCATGTTGTCATTATCACGTGACCTACCACCGTCAGTTGCGTCGATTCACTGCCATTCACAAATCCTGTCCCGTGGCCTCATGGGATAGTAAAGTATCCATCGTATGCACACTTCAGAATCTCGTTGGAGGAAGTATAGGTCATCCAGGTACTTTTTGCCTGTGAATTTGGACATACTACTTATCACGTACTATAAAGTAGGGAAGTATGCGATTTTGGATGCAGCCCATGTCTGACCTTAAGTGTTTGAGCGCCACCTACTGGTGAATTATCAAGTTGCAATTAAAACATAAAAGGCCACAATAAGGAAGAACACATTTTCTGTAAATAATAGTATTGAGCAATTTAAAGGTGCACTATGTAACTTTTGGCGCTCTAGCGGTTAATAAACAAAACTTCATGCGTCTTGTGGAAGAGCATTATAGCCGGAGCTACTTTTCTCTGTTTATATGTATGACGAATCATGCAGGTACTGGGCTACTCCGCAGCGGTTGGCATCCCGCTTGATCTAAAATAGTCAGAATATAAACACTTATTATAGGCGTACTGTAGTGATCCAGGATAAGACAAAAACATGGTTTGGAAGATGGATTCACAACATTTTTTTGTAAAGCACATTTAAACACAATATCAATTGATCCAAAGTGCTGTACAGTGTGCAGAAGTAGGTCTACACAATAAAAATAAAAATTAAATATTGCATTTTTGAAAAATGTGGGCCAAGGGAAGCATATAAAAGGAAAACAATAAAGGTCCTAAAACAGATCCCTGAGGCACACCACACAATACAGGTGCAGATGATGAGAACATTTTTCCTAAATTTAAAGAAAAAGTCCTGTTTTCGAGATAATAGGCAAACCACTGTTATGCAGTACCTCGGATACCTACTATACCATACATTCTAGTCATTCAAGAAGAATGTTATGGTCAATAGTATCAAATGCTGTGCTCAGGTCCAACAAAACCAGCATAACACGAGAGCTTGAATTCAAATTCATGATTTACTCGCTCAAAAACGTTGCAGAGTGAACCTTTAACAAACTTTTATGGGTTATATTATTTTGGGTTACAAAGATGCATGGATCACTGATTCGGCATATAATGGCCAAACGCTGCAAAAAAAAAATGTATAGGCCTATATTTAAACATATACAGGCAACACATGGATCATGCACAACTCCAGCTGATTTCAGCAGAAATACACAAAAGTAACCCAATAAAAAAACGCTGACGGAATGAGAGCACAAAACAGCATATGTTGATGTTTTCTCTCTCTGTGTGTGTCTCCTGTAGTTTATGCCAGCCAGTCAGGCTCTCCAGGGGCCGTATATCCCTCCATACACTCACATGCAGACCACCGCAGTCTCAGTAGAGGTGAGTTCATGTCGACAAACACTTTTCCAGATTTAACCTCGTCCTGTACTGAAGAACTTCCTGAATTCACAATCGCCATAAATGGAGAAAAGTTCAAGAACAGACTGGGCTTGTGCAACTGTGCTGAAATGTTCTTGAGTGGATTGCACAAAAGCTGTTAAGAACATGTCCAGAGAACGTTTCACTCCAAAGTCAAGCAAAAGAAATTGAATAGAATATTTTGCTTAAAGAAAATAAAAGGACTATTGATATTTTTTTGTACACTGTGAGATTCTTTTCATGACAATTATGCACATTCCCCCTAAATGCTCATTACTATGATGCATAATAATAATAACAACAACAATGATAACAATAATAATAATAAAAACAGATTTTTTTTTAAATTGTATTAAAGTATTACATCAGGGTAGTATTTTGTGTATTGCCTTTCTGCTGATTTCTACAATAATATATTTTTACCTATAAATAATTAATATTATTTGATTAACTTTTATGCTTTTTTTGTTGTTGTTGTTGTTTTGTGGTGACATGAGCATGTTTTTGTGACATTCATCCCTTAGTGCATGTTAATTGCCTTTAAAATAGTCACTGAAAGATGCATGCAATGAAAACTAATTCCAGTCATTTATATTCTGACTTGTACTGCATTAGTGCTGCAGATCTCTGTTCTGATTTCAGCTTGTATGATGACATGCTTTGCTTGTGTTGGTTTGGTGCCTAAATGCAGCATGTTTTGTTGTAGGAGAACAGTCCACAACCTCAGGTGGATTCGTCCAGTGATCATTCACCTTATACCTATCAGCAGGCCAAGTGATGAAGAGGTACTATAACAACTCACACTGTTTATACATCATGTAGCGGCACATATGTCATATGTCACCTCAAAATTAAAATGTTTTTTGGTCGCTCTGCTTTAAAATCCACTGAGATTTTCCTAGAAACCATTTAAACATTAAAAGGGACCTATTATGCCCTTTCTACTAAAATAGGTTTTCATGCTTGAATGTAAAAAAAAATTATTTTACATATATTTTTCATTCTGTCAGTAACTCTGAGGTGCATTTCCAAAATGCATCGTTATCCAACTATGGTCACAAGTTCCATTGAATTGTGTTGGTAATGATGGAACTTCCGACCATAGTTGGCTTCGGGAAACACACACATTTAGTATATCTATAGGGGCTTTCGCACCGGGTAGTTATAGGAACTCGGTTATAGGATCTAGCCACCAAGGCTGTCCACCAAGAACTAAATTTTCCCCTAGGTCCATTTTCCTGGTTGCATTCGCACTTCCAGTAGGAATTCTGAATTGACGTAAGCCATCACTTACGACCTGCCACTCTGGTTGTTGTGTGGGACTTTTATTTTGACAGCACAGCAGACTTTTATTGTGACTGCGCTGAGAATGACAAAGCCTGAGCACACAGCGCTCCCATCTTCATTAGTTTACAAGCTGCTTCACAGGCCTATCTAATACGTTATTAAGTAAACGGTATACGAAAATGTATTATAGCATTTGCCACGTGGTTGATGCCCAGTGTTGCTAGCTGAGCAGAAATACATAATCATGTTTCATTTGGTCCCTTCAAAGTCGTGTTGGATTCCCTCCTTAGCGTAAAGCTTGAGAAGTGCCTGGACTTCGGTGTTGGTTCATCTATATCTGTTTTCCATGTTCGTGGAGTAAATATATAGGCTATAAATATATAGCTTTTTAAAAATGGCGGGTGCCAGTGTTTCGCATGCTTCCGGCCAATTATTGTACACTTACATCACTGGTAGTTCCAGTTGTGCTGGGTTAGACCTTACTCTGAATTTATTCCCCCTAAAAGGTGCTCCTATAATGAAAATCGTTCCCAGTTTCTGCGGTGTGAACACAATAAAAAGTAGGTACTTCCGGCAATAGGAACTACGAAAATGTTCCTCTGGTGCTAAAGCCCCTCCTTCTGAAAAGCTCAGTGTCCTCTGATTGGTTGGCAAGCGCTTCAAGTGTGTTTAGGAAATGTCCCGCCCCTTACCATAACAGCGAGTTTCAACACACTACTAAATCACATTTAACCAGGCCCCGCCCCTTTATTCATGCCTTGGGCAGGAATTATTTAAATGAGGAAAATTATGATGTGTTCGTTCCCAGAAAAAAACTCAAGACTACAATGGAGGCGTTTCAGGGAGTTCAGAAACAGTGACACTGACAGGGACTCAATGCTTTGCAGACCTTTTTCATACTCAAACAGCAACGTTATACACTAAAGAAAGCCCTAATCGGACCCCTTTAATTAAATACATTTGATAAGGATTAAATAATAGACATGCTGTTCCTCTTATCTTAAATTTTTGGAAATTGTCTGCCAACCAAAGAGAAGTTGTTGTCAAACCCAAATCTGTCTGGTATCTAAAAAGTTCAGGATGTCCTTTTTAAGATGCATCAGGACGCAGATCTATGTCCTCTAAGAAATTCACAAAAACGAATGTACTCTACAGACGATCAGAATGACTTTCTGGGTTCCTGGAGGATGAAGCCCTGTGCATGTGGTAGCATTGCATGAGAATCCTTATCTAAATGTTTAGAGTTCATTTCAAGTGTTTATACATCATCGGTTTATATGTGTTTGCTCTGGAAGTGTAAACAGGTTTAATACGGTATTAGTTTGAGTGCTGCTGTGCCACCTGCAGTCATGCTTTACTGATCCTGTCTGTGTGTCGTGTCTGAAATAAAAGGATAGTTCTCCCAAAAATGACAATTCTGTCCTCATTTACCCACCCTTGCCTCATTTCAGACTTTTATTATTTTACTTATAATTTGATGGTGATTCATACTGTCAAGATCCAAAGAGGACAAAAAAGTATCTTAAAAGTAGTCAGTACAACCTATTGCTTTAAGGCCTGTTCATTACTATAACGATAAAGATATCGTTCTAAATATAAAAGAAAAGCAGAATACGGTCCATACTACAACTATAACGATAACAGCACTGAGAAAAGGTATCACCGGAATCACTTTGAGATGATTTTTTCCCAACTGATGAATAATTAAAACATTGACAGCCAATCAGAATCCATTTAAAACGGCAGACCACAAAACTGCAGCACACGCTTTGAATAAACAGAACGATATCGTGAACTGGTATGGACGCTGATATAGCTGTTGTTATGGTTATCTTTATAGTAGGGATGTCAAGTGATTAAAAATTTTAATCTAATTAATTACATGATGTGGAGATTAATTAATCTAAATAATCTCAAATTAATCGCACATTAAATTTGTCTAAGAAATTACTCCCAAAAGATAATTTAAAGTCATTATTGTGTTAAATGAGAAAAGCATCAAATAGACATTACAAAAAGTAGCTTTAGAAAGAAATGTTTATTTGATCCAACATGGAAATTATTACACAATAACTAGGTGAGTAAATGATGACAGAATTTTCATTTTTGGGTGAACTATACCTATGAATTTTTTTGTTTGTTTGTTTTTTAATGAAATTTAATGCTCTAAATAAGAAACTAAAACTGCCAGTAGGTGGCGGTAAATGTCTAATTGAGTAAGTCATTGAGTCATTCATTAGATTCATTCAAACAGCTGATTCATTCAGGAATGAAGTAAATGGCTGTCTTTATGAAAGGGCCATTGAATCATTGATTCATCCAGTTGATTCACTTGAAACGTGGATTCAATCAGAAACGAAACGCCGCTGTTTTGCTTGGAGACACACAGCAGTTCTGCTCTGGCTTTATTGATAATATTTTCGTTATAGTTATTGTTCTTGGTGTGAACGGGCCTTTAGACTGAATTTTTAAATGAGTCGTGTCACGTCCAGTCATTGACATGGGGGAATCAGTGATCTCAAACCTGCTGTGATTCATCTAATGGCATGATTTTTCAATTGAACAAAAATTGTTCTTGCAAACAGGAAAATCCAACCTAACATCTCATTTTGCGTGTCAAGGAAGAAAAAAATAAGAGGTTGGAACGAGAGTGAAGTAAATAATAAAAACCTGGAAAAAGAATGGAATTTTTAAAGCGTAATTTCCATGCCTGGAAATTTTTGTTGAATAGATATTTTTTTTGTAATGCTCAGATCTAAAATATTTTAATGGTGAGAAATTGTTCAAAGATGTTGGAAAATGTTGTATTATACACTGTCGTTTAAATGTTTGGTTCTTCTGCTCACCAAGGCATTTATTTGATCAAAAATACAATAAAAATAGTGAAAATTTCAAACAAGTGTTTTCTATTGTAATATATAGTAAAATGTCATTTATTCCTGTGATCAAAGCTGAATTTTCAGCATCATTACTCCAGTCTTCAGTGTCACATGATCCTTCAGAAATCATTCTAATATGCTGATTTGATGCTCAAGAAACATTTATGATTATTAACAATGTTGAAAACAGTTGAGCTGCTTCATATTTAGTGGAAACCGTCATACATTTTCTTCAAAATTCTTTGATGAAAAGAAAGTTCAAGAGATTTATTTTAAAATAGAATCTGTTGTTACATTATTAATGTCTATTTCTTAATTTAATGCATCCTTGCTGAACAAAAGTTTCATTTTGTTTCACTTCTAGGGTTGCGTGAGGTTGAGAGAGAAGGAGACGACTGCTAAATCAATAACAGCTTCCTTTGAAGGACCGGCTCTACCGATGAATCAACATTTTGCACAGGTTCTACGATGAGTTCCTTGGTTTTATAATAAAACTACTTCAACTATTTTGGTATAAGTTCCATTAGGTGCAAATCAAGGATTCATTTCATCAGAGGATGCTAACAAAGAAAAAAAAAAAACAAATGAAATGGAAAGAAAAAGAAAAGTTTTATTTTAATAAGGAAACTGATTATTTTTTACCAAGGATTGTCACATAGATGCAGGAACTTCATCATGCGACTCAATGTGCATGGATATTATTCTTGTTTTTATGATTTCAGATTAGTTTTTTTTCTCTCTCTCTCTTTTCTTTTGTACTGAAACAGATGTTTGTTCTTAGAGATTTGTCAGCCGGACATCCTGAGAAAGATGCGTTTGTGCTTGCGGTGTGAGTGTCGTTGATGTGTTTTTCTGTTGTGTGCTTCATCTTCGGTCTGACCGATCTGTCCGTCTTATACGATTTGCCTTAAACTCTTTCCCGTACAGTAGCTGAAGAAGAGACGTCCGGCTACTGCCTTGTAAATCAGCTGAATAGGGCTTTTTTAGCATTCTCGCAAAGGAAAATTCCGCTGCGCTTGGATTTCGGTGTTTTGCTTTTTCCGATCTTTTAGAGTACAAACTGTTTCGAGTGATAACATTGATGGAGTTTTCATAGGATTTAATGTTTTTATAATCAGAGGCGAAGATCCTTTGGTTGTTTGAATGTGGTAGAAATTCTGCTGAACGATCACATTTTTGATAATTGCCTTTTACTTTCGTTTATAAATCTCGGTGTTGTAGTTTAGCTTTAGATGAACTCGTGTGGGAGGGGGAGGTGCTTTGACTCGTATTCTAATTTTGGGGCGGGAGGGAGGCGTGGCCTGTCAGTCAGACCGAATATCGTTTGATGCGTTCAGAGTTAAACCTCCTAAAAAAAAAAATTAAAAAAAAAGTGACAACTTTCAGCAGCGGTTCGGCGGGCTTCTTCGGGAGAGGTGAACGTGTAGATTTTAGTGCTCGTTTAAAGAAGGCAAACAATTCTCGGCACTTTCAAGTTTACTTCACCAAAGACAGTCGGCAGGTGGATCGTGCGGACGTGACGTCGTTTTCTCTGGAGGCGGGCCACGCTGAGACTTTTTAACAGACTAGATTGCAGTTCTGGAGAATGTGCCTTCTTTGTACATATGCATTCAGCTGTCTTTAGTCGTCGAGGTGCGGACACCGATAGCGTGAAGGACGATTTGGATCCAGCAAGTGCCACAAACTAAACAAAAACATCACTACAGAGCAGAGACAACTGAAACTAAAATGTGGGACGAGGACAGGTTGAAACGACGGCACTGTTCCAAAACCCTAGTGAGCTGCCTACATAGACAGCTGCCTTCTGAGGGAGCTTGTTATGATTGGTAAAGATCTACACGAGTTTTGCATTGGCATGCTGCAGTAAAATTACAAAGCACACAAAATATTTTGTGTTTTTTTCATTGGATTCAACTATTTTTTAGCTTTTCTTTTCTGTATTGAGTAAATTATATTCATATTCATTCGATTCACTCAAAATGCATAATGGGATTGCCTTCTCAATGAAGGATACATGTGATGCCGCCTTAGGTATCTTAGTGCACTAATTCAGAAATTATGTAAAATACACCAGTAATAGATTGAAACGTTTAAAAATATTATAAACACTATAAACATGTATTTTATTTCCCGTCACTCCACAACTGATCCTTTAAATTTAACGGTATTCAGAACAGAACAGGAATTAAAAATATAAATATAAAACAAACATAAATTATAGTGTGGCATTCATTATAAACACCAAGCCTAAACAAATTTAAAGCGAAACAAACTACCAGCGACTACCAAACTTGACATTAAAAAGTCACCATGGAATCAAAATTGTTTTTGTTTTTTTATGGAATATTGCCATATTTATAAATTTATAAAAAATAAAAAAATGTATGTGCCTCGTTATCTTTAATCAGAATAACTACCCCTCCCTCTTGCAGTGACATCTCTTCTCCTCTTGATAATGAGGGCGGGGCAAACTGTCACTCACATGAGATCCACCAATAGCAAACCACAACCATCCAGTCAATTCCCCACAGACAAAATGAAGCCCCGCCCTACATTTGTTCTTGTTCTAGAAGCAGTTTCACTTGGATATACGTCACAATAGAGAAGAAAAACAAGCGCAACTTCCGTTTCATGCTGTTTAATAGCATTAAATAAGTCGCTTTTGAATACACATTTCACGTTTTAAAAACGTGACAATTTCTGAAAATACGCTAGGCAGCTCACTAGGTTTTAGGACGCGGTCTTTGAAATAATAATCGCATCCATTACAGGAAAACGTTTTTATTTTCTTCTAAACTCTCAGTATACTTTAGTAAGGCTTTATAAATCGAAATTATGACTTAAAAAGTCAAAATTATGATAAAACTTTGAAAATATGACATACTAAGTTGAAATTGACAAAAAGTCAAAATCATGACAAAAGTTTTGACTATGACTTAGCATGTCATAATTTTGACTTTTTCCCTCATAATTTTGATTTTTTTTTTTATCTCATAATTTTGATTTTCGACTTCTTATTTTCTTCTAAACTCACAATATAGGCTTTATTCATTAATTTGTCTTCCAAAAGACTGTGTTTTTTGACCTGGTGGGTCTTGTTGACCGGTTATCTACCTCAGAGTTTTGTTGTCCTCTGTTTTAATTGGTCGGGCTAGCAGGTTCAGCCCGCCCCTCCAGACCAAACGGCCAGCTCAGGAGCTGTCCATGTACACTTGATTTCTTTCAGGTTTTTTGTTTTCAAATACTTTGATCCTTTTCTTCTTCTTCTTCTTCTTCTTCAAACGAAAAAGGTTTTTTTATTATTGTTATCGTTATAAGGAAAGTTGTGCGTTTGTTTTAGTGTCGTTTAGCATTCAGATTCATCGTTTCGAAAGCAAAAAAAAAATGCTGCTTTTCATCACAAGATATTCCAGTAGTCCATAGGAAGTAGACAAGAAAGCGTGCGCGAGAAAGAGAGAGAGACAGAGAGCGAGTGAGAAACAGCGATGCTGAAAGTTGCGGTTTTCCCGAGACATCACTGTTGTATGGAAGACCATTTCCAGCACATAACAACAACAAAAATCATACTCAGGTTAATCATAATTATGGCATAAAAAGTCAAGAGTACAAGATAAAACGTCTTAATTATGACACGCAGTCATAATTTTGAGATGAAAAGCTGAAATTAATACTTAGTCATTATGAGAGTCAAAATTGACACAAGTCGAAATTATGAGATAAAGTCAAAATTGACACTTAAGACATAATTTTGAGATGAAAAGTTGAAATTAATACTTTAAAAGTCAAAATTATGAGATAAAAAGTCAAAAATCAATTTTGAGATGAAAAGTTGAAATGAATAGTCAAAATTGACACGCCGAAATTATGAGATAGTCAAAATGAGATAAAAAGTAAAAAGTGATTACTTGTCAATTTTCAGATGAAAACTGAAATTAATATGTAAAAAGTCAAAATGAAGTCAATTTTGAGATGAAAAGTTGAAATTAATACTTAAGTCAAAATGATGAGATAAAAAGTCAAAATTATTACGAAAAATTATTAGTCGAAATTACGAGATAGTCAAAATGATGACTCTCAGTCATCATTTTGAGATCAAAAAGTTGAAATTAATACTTAAAAAGTAATTATTATGAGATTAAAAAATCAATTATGACTTGTCAAATTTATGAGATAAAAATTTGAAAATGACATACTAAGTTGAAATTGACAAAAAGTCAAAATTATGACAAGTTTTGACTCAGCATGACTTGAGCCCTGGAAAGGCGATATATAAATAAAACATTATTATTATTAATTTTGACATCTTATAATTTAGTTTTTTTTTAATCTCATAATTTTGACTTTTTATGTCATAATTATGACTGTATAAATTTCAATGTTTTACGTCCATTTTTTTACCTCATATTTATAACTTTAGTATGTCATCTTTTTGACATTTTGTCATGATTATGACTTAGTATGTCATAAGTTTGACTTTTTATCTCATCATGATTTACCGAAGCATGATTTTTTCTGATGTGGCAGAAATGTGCCTCCATACTGTTGCTTTCAGACCGAGTCCAGACAGAGTTTTAACGGCGTATCCGTGGTGCTCAGCTCACAGCCGAGTCCATTCTTGACGTGCGTGTGTGTGTGTGCGTGCGTGCGAGCGTGTGTGTGTGTGTGTGTGGCGGCGAGTGTGTTTCTGTGGAGTTCTTGTGTGGCTCATGCTGCTAGTAACATCTGAATCCGAAGTGCCAATCTGTGTCTGGGTCAAAGAGTTGAAAAGAGTTGTTGTGCAGAGAGAAATTGCTCATGAATATGAAAAATCATGTACTAGACAGCCATTAAGTTATATGAAAAAAAGTAATAATTTATGAAGAGAGAAGTTTTGTACAGACTGTTTGAAAAAATAAAAACAATAAAAAGATTTTCATAGAGATATCTATATGAGAGTTGATTTTGTAATTTCTTTCTCTGTTTTACATGTGCCACACGCTTGCCAGTGGTATCTTGTATGTTCGGTTTATCAGAAACCTTCCTCTGTATTTTTCTTTTGTTTTCTGGAGTGTTTGTTGAAGCCAAAAAGCTCTTTTTTTTTCTCCTCTTTTACCCTTTGTTTCCAGTAGATTGTTAATTAAGCTTTATTTCTGTTCATTTCTTTGAGAATTTTTGAATAAAAACACATTTTTGTTTTATTCATGTCGTGTCGTTCATTCCCGCTTGATCTCGCAACTTCCTTTCTGATTTAATACAACATTCTGCATTAGAAATTATATTATTAGCATAACTATTTGACTGAAAATGAACGTGTCAGTATTTGGTTTGTCTCTTTTGCATTAACGACAGCAGCACTGGAAGTAAACCTGATGATCATGTTCTCCAGGGGGATTTGAGAAGATCCAAAGAGCATTGAGAACATCTGACAACAACTTTATTTGTTCTGTCATTTATTACTCTCTTTTCAAAAGAAAGATCAGTCAATTATAACTAAAATTTCAGATTTTAACTTACATAAAGCATTAAGTCACATGCACTACTGTTATGATATTTTTATGGTATTTTCTTTAGACAGCATAATGCCAATTGTCATTTTTAGATGAAGGAAGCTCAAGCTGCCTGCTGTTTACCACGTGACCTGTGTGTCCCTCTCAGCAGTACTTCACCTCGACCAGCAGGTGTCAGTGTCGCATCACAAAAATATTTTTATTCAGCAAGGGTGCATTAAATTGATCAAGACATTCATAATGATACAAAAGCTTTCCATTTCAGATAAAAGCTGTTCTTTTGAACTTTCTACACTTATTCCTACAATAAGTTTCTTTAAAACTGCGAAGAAGAACATCTCAGCAGTAATGTTGAGCTGGCAATGATCACACATTCATTTTGTTCCTGTTATTATTCCACAGACGTCTGGGAAATGAGAGACTTTCACTTGTTTAAACAACTGTAACTCTGTTTATTTTTTGGATGATGTGTCTCAGACTTTGATATATAATATTCATAATATTTCATGTGTACATTCTTAAAGTTTCCTTTAAAATCTTAAAAGTATTCCTAAATCGTGCAAGTTAGTGTCAAGTACAAACAGTGCTGTTGTTTCAATACCAATACTGAGGTGGGTTGTAGCACTAATTGACGCTCAAAGTTCAATGCAAAGGGAGATATTTTCTTTTACAGAAATCACTTTTTAAGGACTACAACAAACGGCTGGTAGGGACTACAATGAGCTTCTTCCTGGGTTTGTGACATCACAAACCCCAAAATTTACATAAACCCTGCCCCCGAGAACACACAACAAAGGGGGTGAGGTCATGTTGGGCTGCTTTAGAGAAGAGGAAGAGTTGTTGTAGTAGAGTGTTGTTGTCATGCCGTCATTTTACGCCGGACTGCTTCACAAACGAGGGTCAATTCAACGCTGGATTTACACAAAAGATTAACATGCTGAAAGTTGCATTAATATTAACCATACAAACTACACATTAATTTGCAAGAAAAAAAAAACCACACTACTCTTTGAAAACAGCATTTGTTTTTTACTGCGAAAAGACTTTATTAGACTTTTAAAATAATGTTTGATTGGTAAAACAATAAGGTTCATTAGTTAACATGAACTAATAATGAACTGCACTTAGACAGCATTTATTAATCTTTGATGTTAATTTCAGCATTTACTAATACATTATTAAACTCTTGTTAACATTAGTTAATGCACTGTGAACTAACATGAACAAACAATGAACAACTATTTTCATTAATGTCAACGAAGATTAGTAAATACAGTAACAAATGTATTGTTCATAGTTAGTTCATGTTAGTTAATACGTTAATGATGAACTTTTGTAAAGTGTTACCATTTGATTCAATGTTTTTATTAGTGATGCACCGATTTTGATTTTTTTTTTTTTTTTATGGCCAATTCCAGTTTTTTTGGAGCAAATTTGCCTTTTTTTTTTTTCTTTAAGCACATTTATTTGTTGTTTATATTTCTGTAACAGGCCAAACTGGCCTTAAAAAAAAAAATGTGTAGCCATTTAGTATACAGGCACCACAGCATTTTGAGCATGAGCAGTTGTTTTTGATTTAAATTAGATTGTATAATTTCAAGATTTACAGCAAAAACAGCATGGTCTGACTTTATAGCTTTGTGAAATTATGCTACACAAGACACCTGCACAAAACAAATAGCAGACAGACTGAACGAAAATGCAAATTCACTCTCTAAACAGTAGGTGGCGCTTGTGGAACAGCAGCGATATCGCGTTTCCTTGGTTACCGCTGTCAGTGTTGCATTGGACTACACTGCTGCTGCGGGTTGTTTTTCATGTCCGCAGGTTGAATCAACCCAAAATAATGTGATATTTAGCCCCTGGAATGCAAATTTTACCAGGGGAGCCCTGCCAAAAACGCAAATTTTGCCCCCTGGAAAGCGTTTTTTACCGTGGGACCCCCCTGAAATGCGATTGGGCTAGTTTTGAGGAGCAATTGGGCGGGTTTTGTTGTGAAAACCTGGCAACCCTGACCGCTGTAAACAAAGCAGCGCTGCGCTAATAAAATAGGCTACTTATACAGAGATCGAAACTTTTCTGAAGACAGTTCCCTTTTAAGTTGCATTCATATAAAACCCAATTCAGTATTTATATTTTTCTTTCTGTATTTCACAAAAAGTGAGCTTAAGGCCCACTGAAGAGGGTTGGCACAGCATTATTCAATGTGTTGACGTAATTTCAACTGAAACAGGAAGACAGGGCGATATATCGAACAGCCCCACCCCTTTTTTAAAATAGCCAATAGCGTTTTGTTTATGTTACAGCTCAGTTAGAGCCGTTAGACTCTGTAAAACATCAGTTTCCTTCCAATCTCTAAGCGTTTCTCCTCATAATGTCCTTTACTATGGCTTATATACAGCATTCTGTGCAGAATTCAAATGGGTCCGATACCTTTTGTGGTCTGTGCCGACTCGCGCACATGATCCGCTCTGTGCTCTCGTGTCTCTGGACCAGAGCAGACTGCGCGGTTCATGTGACACTAACGCCAAAACGGACTTCATTCGCGTCAAAGAAAAGCATATTTACATTGTCTGAATCGTTCCCTATTCTCTATATAGTGCACTATGTGCCATTCACCATGTAGAAACTAGTAAATGTGTGAGCAAATGACTGATTGCAGCTTTAGCGTGTAGGAGGAGGCGGGACTTCAGATTCTAGAGAGCATTTGATTGGACAGAAGATTTGATGAGAAACTGAAGTGTGATGTGATGTCATGAAAATCCGTGTTCCATTTTAACGGAAGTGAGACACTGTAAGTTTTGAATGCTTATATCTCTTAAATGTGAATTTTGTCATTGTTTTGGAACACACCAGCTTATTCATAACCTTAAGGTTAACATATTCATAATAAAAGCTAAAAAACTTATATTTATGATTTCAGGGGTACAGTATTTGCTCTGCTGGCACACCTGTGTTCTTCTCTTTGCGTCCGTATTCAGCATGTTGCAGTGTTGACGTCCTGTTTACAGACTTCGTAGTATTTTCAAATGACAGTCTGGGAAATTATTGCAAAGCAGTTTGTTTGCAAGTCCAGTATAGATATTGGCCAAAATAAAACTAATAACCGTTCGGATTTATAGCCGGTGGACCATGCATAACTGGTTTTGTTTGTTTGTTTGTTTTAATTATTGTTCAAATCATCCCCCGGGCCAGATTGGACATCTTTGTATGTTTCACACCCCTGTATTAAAAGGGGCATTATAGGTCCCCTTTAAACATTTAATTCAAAATGGTAAACATCTGGTAAACCATTTTCATTTGTAGGCCTATGTCTAAAAATAGAGTTTCTTTCTAATTTCTAATGTATTATTATTATTTTTATCATTATCATTATTGCATGAAGACTTCTATTTCTCTGTAATTTTTAAACTTAAAGTAACTTGGGACAAAAAGAACTTAAAAGCAAACAAACAATGAAAGTATCATCTCTCTCTTCAGTCAGTCAGGTTGTTTTATCCCTTGTGAGTGTAACGATGGGATCAGTTTACTGTTATAGTCACGTCTACACATTCATGTGGGATTTGATGAAGGTCTTTAGTCTAGTTGACAGTGCCAAAATAATATCTGAAAGGTCATTGGTCATTTCTCTGTGCTTCAATACACAGAAATAAACTTGATAATGCACAAAAGTCTCAGATTATATGTGGACATAGCAATGCCATTACAAAACTAGAAACACTGCATAACCCTGAACTAACCAAGTTGTTTTGCTGGTCAGACTGGTTTGTTTGTTGGTTTTATAGGGGTTTTTGGATGGGAGACCAGCTAGAACAGCCGAAGATCAGTTTTTTAAACCATCATTTAAACCAGCATAAGACTAGCACACCAGTTTAGGATGGTTTAAGGGTTTTTTTGTTTGTTTTTGTTTTTTTGACTCACTGTCATTTCAACTATATAAGGGGGATCATGCTTGCTTATTTAATATTTATTTAAATTAATTTACTTCTCCTTATTTATCGTCTATATTGCAAAATTGTAGTAATCATGAAAATAAAACTTTATTGTTGACACAGTGTGCGCGTGAGCGTGCGCGTGTTTGTGTGTATGTGACGCGATCAGCACTCAGGCTCAGCCATGATATCTGCGCTGTGTTGAAAACATGGAGTCCAGTACTCGTCATTTTACATTGTTTTACACCGTTTTTCTCATTCTTACGTGCCGTTACGCGCGAGGAGAGGACACTCTTGGTGAGTAGTCTGCATTAATGTTTGGTTTGTTAAGCGTTTTACGCAGAGCTCGTGACTGTACAGTTGGCTTTAATGGCGATGCAAACAGGCGTGAACTTCAGAGTTCATCTGAGATCTCCACTGTTCTCGCCACAAGAAACAGAGTTATTATTATATTGTTTATATTGAATTATATGTCAAACTTCTCTTCATGTCAGTAGCTCTGAATCACAATGTCACGAGCTTTGACTACTAACTTAGTAAGACTGGAAAAAACTAGTCAGGCTCTAATGAAAGAGGAATCACTATACGTTTTGTTAATAATACTATTAATTAGTAGGCCTGATAATTATCTATAATGTAGAACCATAATGAACTGTCGCGTGAATTACTTAAAGAGCTTTCTGAAGTTTTCTGTCACGTTGTTTCAGTTTTTGGTGACAACTTCCTGGAAATGTTTATTATTTATTTATTATTTTCATGCATATGAAAGTCATTTAAATTATTTAATCTTTATTTGAAAGTAATCGAAATGCATGTAGTGTTTTTTTTTTTTTTTTTTTACTTTTAGGGTTTGCGACCTCTAAATGTGTTTTAATAATTCACCCAAAAATGAAAACTATCATTATGTATTCATTTACTTATCCAAACCTGTGCTATCATACAACGTTTGCACTATATAGTCTTCTGAAGTCTTATGATAACTATAGTAAGACGTTAATGACATGATCAAAACATCATTGGTTCTTGCACTGCAAAACTAAAGTATTTTTGTTTTCCAGTTCAAATATCTAAACACTCTTAAATCAGGATACATTTACTGGAGAAAATTATTTAGATATTAAGTCTTCCTTACTGAAAAATTTATTCTAACAAGAAAAAATATCTGCCAATGGGGTAAGAAAACTTAAAACTTAAACGGGAAAATAAGTTTATTTTTCTTACTTGTTTTCAGCAAAAACTCACTTAATTTGGATTCATTTTTCAGAAAATAAAACTTAATATTTTATGACAGTTTGCAACTCAAGTAAATGTATCTTGATTTAAGAATGTTTTGATATTTGTACTGGAAAACAAGACAAAAACAATTTTTTTAAGTGTGCATGTCTTGTTACCAAATGTTATTGATGTATTTACTATCTGGTGCTATTTTTGATTTGAGCTTTTTTTTTTTTTTTTTTTCAGAACATTTTAAAACAAAGTTCATAAAGTCATGTCAACTACTGCTAAGATACTGTAACTTTTGTGATACTTTTATGAATTTGAGTTTGACAGATGTCACTATGAACTGTTGTTCAAGTTAAAAATGTCTTAAGTGTTCTATGAAAAAATAAAAAAATCTGTCCTTGCTGAAATCAAATGCTGCATGACACAACACAATCACAGCCAGTGTGACCCCTCCGGTTCTGCTCATACCACTCCAAGCAGGATTCAAACCGGCATTTCCAGCAGTCGCTATGAACCTCTTGAGGCCAAGGGAGTGAGGTTTACTCACACAGCTCTTACTAGCTGGCCTCCATTACACTCACCCTCCAAACTCCCATCTGGGTCACGGCACCAATGTAACCCCTCCGGTTCTACTTGCACCGCTCCAAGCAAGATTCAAACTGGTGTTTCCAGCATGGGAGGCGGGCATGCTAACAAGGCCGCTAAAGGCTGTCAGTTGCTAGTGCGCCTCTCGAGGCCAAGGGAGTGAGGTTTACTCACACAGCTTTTCCTAGCTGGCCTCCGTTACACTCACCCCCCTAAACCTCACTCTCATCTGGGTCACGGCACTAATGTAACCCCTCCAGTTTTGCTCGCACTGCACCAAGCAGGATTCAAACTGCTGTTTTCAGCATGGGAGGCAGGTGCGCTAACAATGATGCTAAAGACTGTCAGCTGCTAGTACGCCTCTCGAGGCCAAGGGAGGGAGGTTTACTCGCACATCTCTTACTAGCTGGCCTCCGTTACACTCACCCCCTAAACCTCATTTGCATCCGGGTCACGGCATCAACGTAACCTCTCCAGTTCTACTCGCACTGCTCTGAGCAGGATGCAAACTGCCATTTTTTTGCATGGGAGGTGGGCGTGCTAACAAGGCCGCTAAAGACCGTCAGTTACTAGTGCGCCTCTTGAGGCCAAGGGAGGGAGGTTTACTCACACAGCTCTTACTAGCTGGCCTCCGTTACACTCACCCCCTAAACCTCATTTGCATCCGGGTCACGGCACCAATGTAACACCTCCGGTTCTACTCACTCCGTTCCGAGCTGGATTCTAACCTGTGTTTCTAGCATGGGAGGTGGGCAGGTTAACAAGGACGTTAAAGACCATCGCCTCTAATGTCAGTCGCTAGTTAGCACACCTCTTGAGGCCAAGGGAGTGAGGTTTACTCACACAGCTTTTCCTAGCTGGCCTCCGTTACACTCAACCCCCTAAACCTCACTCTCATCTGGGTCACGGCACCGATGTTACTCCTCTGGTTCTACTTGCAGTTCCGAGCGGGATTTGAATCAGTGTTTCCGGCATGGGAGGCGGGCGTGCTAACAAGGACCCTAAAGACCGCAGCCTCTAATGTCAGTCACTAGTTGGCCTCCGTTACACTCACCCCACTAAACCTCACTCCCATCCGGGTCACGGCACCATTGCGCTCGGGCACGATTCAGAGCGCCTAGTGTGAGTACACCCTAAAAAATGTCCTGTCTGTACAGACTGCCCTGCAGATGGACGGACATGGTTGACTTTTGGCCTCAACTGCTATCACTTCGTCCATGGAAAAGAGGACGTTGCCAAAAGCTACACTATTGAAGGTGCAAAAGAGATGTGCAGAGGATATGGTAATTGTTTTTTTACATTTTGCGTTATCTAAACTTGTGTATTGTTTTTATAAACTATATGGTACAATTTAACCTTCCCATTACAATTTTAGATCTCTTGACAGTAAAAAGTGCTGAGGAGAATGACTTCATCGTTAAGTACAGCCCTTCTGTGTGGAAAGGCAATATGAACGTTTGGCTTGGAATGTACTATGACAGCGACGGTAAGTTTAATTTTCATCCGTAAACATCCCTGTGTCTCAAAACCTAGTGATGTAGGTCTTTAAACATCAGAATGGACAATATTTGCTTTTCTAATCCCATTATCAACAACACTGACTTGGAAAACAGGAGAAACGTTGGTTTTTCAATCCACAAATCTCCAACATTTACCATGAATTTCCTTTAGTAACACAAACTTTAACCATGTTTTTGTGGCAGAAATGTGGGATGTTCGTATCGAATTTTACTATATTAATATAATTACAGTATTTGTTATTAAAGGGTTAGTTCACCCAAAAATGAAAATTCTGTCATTAATTACTCACCCTCATGTCATTCCACACCCGTAAGACTTTCGTTCATCTTCAGAACACAAATTAAGATATTTTTGATAAAATCCGATGGCTCAGTGAGGCCTCCATTAACAGCAAGACGATTAACATTTTCAGTGCCCAGAAAGCTACTAAAGACATATTTAAAACAGTTCATGTGACTACAGTGGTTCAACCTTAATGTTATGAAGCGACAAGAATACTTTTTGTGCGCCAAAAAAAACAAAATAATGACTTTATTGAACAATATCTAGTGATGGGCAATTTCAAAACACTGCTTCATGAAGCTTCGAAGCTTTACAAATCTTTTGTTTCAAATCAGTGGTTCGGAGAGTGCCAAAGTCAAGTGATTTCAGTGATTAAATGAGGCTTCGTTACATCATAAGTGTTTCGAAATTTCGATGGTTCACCACTGGGGGGGGCGTGACTTTGGCAGTTTGTAAAGCTTCATGAAGCAGTGTTTTGAAATCGCCCATCACTAGATATTGTTGAATAAAGTCATTTTTTTGTTTTTTTGGCACACAAAAAGTATTCTCGTCGCTTCATAACATTAAGGTTGAACCACTGTAGTCACATGAACTGTTTTAAATATGTCTTTAGTCGCTTTCTGGGCATTGAAAGTGTTAATAGTCTTGCTGTCAATGCAGGCCTCACTGAGCCATCGGATTTCATCAAAAATATCTTAATTTGTGTTCTGAAGATGAACGAAGGTCTTACGGGTGTTGAACGACATGAGGGTGAGTAATTAATGACAGAATTTTTATTTTTGGGTGAACTAACCCTTTAAGCTATAGCAGTTTTTGTGCACTTGTATTGTACTAAATGTCTTTAGGCTACTGTTTTTCATGACAAATACCATAGAAACGATATAGCTATCTTTTACCATGGTAGTGAGGTGCAATGTGTGGATAAACCTGTGGTTAATGATCCAAATACTGTGGAAGACCAAATTTGACCCTATAAAATGTACCCATTGTTACAATTTTTATAGATGTTACTATTTTTGTGAATGAACATAAATTTACATCTGCATCCCAACTCAAACTGCTGCTACTGTCACTCAGCTCAAGCTTCTGTCAAATGTGCATTTCTAAGAAACAAAACATGTAATATTGTGTAATAATATGTAATAATAAATGTTCACCTGTCTGGCAAGTGTTTGTCATGTTCTGATTAGGGATGCACCGAAATTTCGTCTGCCGAAAATGGCATTTTTAGTTTTTGTCCGAAAGAGAAAAATGCCCAAAAATAGTTCTGTTGCATAGAACTGTATAAAGAATAATATATTGATATTTAATATTAATGTTTTTTTCTGTTTAATTTTAGTTTATTACTTTCGATAAAAGTGTGGTTATTTTATTTTATTGGTTTGTATTTTTTAAATTCAGTATCATTAAAATTATTGAATTTAATGAAAAAGTCTAATATTAATACAATTATACAAAAAAAGCTAATTTAAAATAAAAAAAATAATTTTTAAAAAGCATTTTCTGTTTTGGTTTTCGCAAAGAATTTTCGGTTTCAGTTTGGCCCAGAATTTTCATTTCGGTACATCCCTAATTCTGATGATAAAAACACAATTAACTGTCTGGTTTCACTCAGGAGCAAAAATCTGCCTTGAAAGAAATAAAGATTTAACATTTATCGTGATAATTATCAATACCAGACCAGCAGACGATACAGTTCTGTTTATTATGAGCGCACTGCAGTTTTGTCGTCTTTCGCTTTAAATGTTAGAGCTCTTTAAAGCAGGATGGATTCTGATTGGCTGTCAATGTTTTTATCAATCATCAGCTGGAAAAAATTGTTCTGAAAGTAATTCTAATCATATCATTCCCCTGTGCCGTTATTGTTATAGTTGTGGTGTGGACTCTGCTATTCTTTTACATTTAAAACGATTTTTAGAACTATATCTTTTTCGTTATCGTTCTTGGTGTGAACAGGCCTCAACACACTTACTTTTCAGGAGCCAATCAATTTCCTGAATAAAATCAAGTCCCGCCTTGCATTCTTTTTTCCTCACTGAATATCCTGTTTCACTAAGAAATATGCAAGATTATAAAGTTTCAGTGTGAAATTATAAATAGTAATTTATAGAATTTTTAAAATTAAAGGTGCAATATGTAGGATTTCTGTCCGCTAGCAGTCGCTAGAGGCCTATTCAAAACAAAGGCGTAGCTTGATGACGACAAGTTTGAGCGCGGAATCTTGGGACATGTGGTCTTCACGTCACAGCCGGTGGAAACAATCGGGATAGGACTCGGGAAGAAATCATGTTCATGGATTATTAACGTTACTGTAGTATGAAGCAGAGCAGGAGCGAGTGTTGTGGAGCTGAACGAGGCCGCTGGAGCGATTGCGCAACACACGCCTCACGAGCAGCAGAACTTTTATTATGTCACAGTCGCCGGCGCTGCTTCCTCTTTTCCGGTCATGAGTATGAGGTAACACAGCTCTGTTTATCACATTTGAGAGTGTTGAAAATGATGTAATAACGTTACTCTGTGCGTTCGCTCGGCAGCTGCTGTGAGACACTTGTTTGAGACACTGTAGTAAGATAGATCGATTTTAGAATATCATATTAAATGCTGGGTGACTTGTGTTGATAAATGTCATGCAATTAATTTTAAAACGTATTGTATGATGGAGAAAATGCTGTATTACTGTTACTAAAAATAAAGCTGCATCTGATTATGCTATGTTAGCTACTTCACAGAATAGTGTTTTTCTCTGAGGCATGGTAAAGCATGGTACTCGCAAAAAATCAAGAAAATTAGATTTAAACAATAAGACTAAACGTGTTGAGCTATATAACAATAATTAGTGTTCTGTCTATAAACGTAACCAAACAGTTGTTCCCTTGCCTATTAAAACATGTAATATATTAAAGCATCTTTGGTTTTTCCATGGTTTTTACAAAATAAAACCGGAAACCGAGGGTAACGCGGGTATGACGCCATTGACAGGCGACTCCTCACACGTCCCGGAGCCTTGGTTAAAATTGCAGTGTTCTCACAATTTACAAAAACATTTGTGATATTGTAAGTACTCAAGTGAACAAAATATATAACTGGCCTAGTGGTTTTTGGATATTTTACTGCAAAAATATTACATATTGCACCTTTAAATAATAGTTGTACATTATCGCACTTTGTTGTGCACTTTTATGCACATTTTTTGTTATTCACTATGTAAATCTTATTTAATTCTTCAGTAAATCATTTTTACTATTTGATTCAATGCAGGTTCTACTTTATTCTTAAGTTATACATTCTAAAAATGTATGCAGTATATGCTTAAGCATGTTATTGGACGTGGTCCAGCTTCTCTGCCCTGGAATGCAGCTGAACTTCACTAATCTGTTCAATCCCGGGGAGTTGTTTACCAGACTGTTGCCTAGTCAGTGCTTTTAGTTTCGACCTTTAAAGGAGTGCTTTGAAAAATCTTAACCAGTCTGTTTAGTTATAGAGGATTATACACTTGGTGTTGCTGACAGTTTGTATAACTTTGAATTGAGTGAATCATGAGTAGCTACTTTGTTTTAAATGTTTCATTAAGCAAACATTTTGGCACCAGTTTCGCATTGTTTCTGTCATGAAATACAAAATGAGATTTACGGCAGAATATTCAAGCTGTTCTTTTGTGCTTGTTCTGACTGCTGTGCCAGGTTTGACATCACTGACACCAAAAATGGGTTTAAAATGGGTTTGAATGGCATGATGACAACCATTTAAAGTTGCTCAGTCTCTTCAGGTTATCGCTAGCCCATACATAATGTACGTGTAAACACACATTAACTTTTCGAGCTGTCTTCCTCTAGTGCACTTTTCACACGTGTCGTCACAACACAAGGAAATCCTGTTATTTTATGGTCTGATCGAGGGGTTCAAAGAATACATCATCCACACCCAGAGTCCAGATGCTTTCAAGTAAAAACTATAGAAACATATTCCAGACACCACATGTTTGCATGAGACTATTTAGGCTTCATGATGAAAGACTTCACTTAGTTATTGAACAATGATCCAGAGGACAATGTGAACTTTGATCATCTGTTCATGGCTCAGTAAGAATGACCCGATGACCGGTGTGACAGAGATTCAGTAAGCGCTACATTGTTATGTTTCTTTCATCAAGTGTTTGCATGTATTTTTATGAGTGTCAAACCTAAACATCTGGCTTTATGTCAAGATAATGTCATCTAGATGAGGTTTGAAGTGAAAGAATGAATTGCAGTTGGGTTGAAAATGACAAACAAGTTACTATATGTCATTGTTTTCCAGCAAAAATATGTGAATGAATTATAATTTCCATCTGTTATTGACAGTTAAAAAATTACACATAGAAATTGAGTTTTAAATGAAGTTTTGGGAGGACGTAATCCTGTCAGTCATAACCCATCACAACACATATATAAACAGCTGCTTGCATCATTACCACTCCAAAACCACCTTTATTTCTTTTAATTTATTACTAACTTCGTTATTAAGCTGTCCGGGTGGGCTTTAGTGATCAAGTCGAGTCTCAACAGTAAGCTTATGTGTTTACATTCATTATACTAAAGGATTATGTGATCTTGTGAAATATATTTCACAGTGAAAGCTATTATTGTTAAGCCATGTAGTGCATAATTTATTTTCACTGAGAATATTTATATGAAATATGTCTCGTTTCAAGCATTACTTTCTCATTCTGTCTCTCTATGTCCCTTGCAGAAGACGTCTTCAGGTGGCATGACGATAACGGCGTGTTGCGCTATAATAACTGGGAGGACGGCGGCTATGATGACACCGATCTGCCTCTCATGGACACGTGTGTCGTTCTTCATTCCAACACGGGGAAGTGGGAAAACATCAGCTGCACGGATGACCCAGAGAACGGAGTAGTGTGTCAGACGAGTAAGTTCACAATTCTGTGACTAATTCAGTGGCAAATGGGGACATGCTATAAATGTTTTCATAAATGTCTGACTGTACTGACAAGTAGGGACACAACGGAAAAGCTCAAATTTGATTTGTCAAGTCACCTTTATTTCCATAGCGATTTATACAATACAGATTGTTTCAAAGCGGCTCTACAGTGATAACAGGAAAATGATGATAAATGATGCAAACAGAGTTCAATTCTGCTGTAAAGCAGCTCTAAAAAAGACAACAGTGCCATTATTCAGCTGAACTCAGTTCAGGATATACAGTAGTCTACATTTGAAGTGGATCAAAACCTTTCAACAAAGTTGTCCTAAAACCTTCTTCTTAGGACAGCTTAGTTCTTAGGACAACTTTGATGAACTTTTTTGATCCACTTCAAATGTTGACTGCTGTGTGTGTGTGTGTGTGTGTGTGTGTGTATATATATATATATATATATATATATATATACACACACACACACACACACACACACACACACACACACACACATTACCAGTCAAAAGTTTGTAATCGGTAAGATTTTTAATGTTTTTAAAAGAAGTTTCTTCTGCTCACCAAGGCTGCATTTATATAATTAAAAATACAGTAAAAACAGTAATATTGTGAAATATTATTACAATTTAAAATAACTGTTTTCTGTTTGAATATATTTTATAAAGTAATTTATTCCTGTGATCAAAGCTGAATTTTCAGCATCATTACTCCAGTCTTCAGTGTCACATGATCCTTCAGAAATCATTCTAATATGCTGATCTGCTGCTCAAGAAACATTTATTGTGTACAATTGTACAAAATATTTGTGTACAATATTTTTTTTCAGGATTCTTTGATGAATAGAAAGTTCAAAAGAACAGCATTTATTTGAAATATAATCTTTTGTAACATTATAAATGTCTTTACTGTCACTTTTGATCGATTTAATGCATCCTTGCTGAATAAAAATATTAATTTCTTTCATTTCTTTTCAAAAAAATTAAAATAAAAATTCTTACTGACCCCAAACTTTTGAACGGTAGTGTATAATGTTACAAAAGCTTTGTATTTCAGATAAATGCTGTTCTTTTGAACTTTCTATTCATCAAGGAATCCTGAAAAAAAAAAAAGCACACAACTGTTTTCAACATTGATAATAATCATAAATGTTTCTTGAGCAGCAGATCATCATATTAGAATGATTTCTGAAGGATCATGTGACACTGAAGACTGGAGTAATGATGCTGAAAATTCAGCTTTGATCACAGGAATAAATTACTTTATAAAATATATTCAAACAGAAAACGTTTATTTTAAATTGTAATAATATTTCACAATATTACTGTTTTTACTGTATTTTTAATTAAATAAATGCAGCCTTGGTGAGCAGACGAAACTTCTTTTAAAAACATTAAAAATCTTACCGTGTCCAAACTTTTGACTGGTTGTGTGTGTGTGTGTGTATATAACATAATGGTTCAAACTCAGTTTCTTTGGACTTTTTAATTCTTAAATATCCAAATATTTAATGATTTAATTTTGAGTAATTTGGCCTTGCATTGGTTTCAGGTGTGATAAATGATGTATTATAATTTTGCTAAAATAAACATGAAGTGGTACAATTGTGGAAAGAACATACAACATTTATGCACGCTTATGTTTTCCAAAGTTATGGCAGGTAAAATTTATATATCAATGTTAATAAAAAATGTTGACCGTCAAATTGTCAAAATGTAATTTGACCGTCAATCTCTCTGATATGTTTTTCAGAGGCAGTCTGGATACCCCCACACAGTAAGTATGATCTTGTTTTTCTAATCTCTTTTTTTTTTAATGTTTTTTCTAAAAGACATAACGTCCAAAATATGGAAGCTTATTTCCGCTACTGAATATAAAATAAAAAAGGTAATTGTGACTTTTTATCTCACAATTCTGACTCTTTTTTTGTTATAAATTCAGAATTTTGAGATAAAGTCGCAATTCTGACTTTTTTCTCAGAACTGAGTTTATATTTTGCGATCCTGATTTTTATATCATGCAATTGTGAGTTATGAAGTCAGAATTGTGAGTTATAAAGAGATAAACTCGCAATTCTGAGAAAAAAACGTAAATCTTTTTTTCCTCAGAATTGGAAAAAAGAAGTCAGAATTGTGAGATATAAACACAGTTGCGAGGGAAAAAAAGTCAGAATTGTGAGTTTATATCCCGCAATTGTAAGTTTATAATGCGCAATTCTGACTTATAAACTCGCAATTGCGAGTTATAATCACACAATTCAGAGAAAAGAAAATCAGAGTTGCGCATTATAAACTCACAATTGCAGGGTATAAACTTGCAGTTCTGACTTTTTTCTTGCATGTAAACTCGCAATTGTGAGAAAAAAAGTCAGAATTGTGAGATGAAAAAGTCACAATTACCTTTTTTATTTAGTGGCGGAAACGAGCTTCCATACCAAAATGTGTTAGTTCCTGATTCAGGTTTTTTTATTTTTCTGGAGCGATCATGACTGGAGTAAATCATCTTGTTTTTGTGCTCATCATATACTTCTTCGTTCTCGTCCTCTCCAGAGAACAGTCCTCTTCTCTCAGCTCTGGTCATCATCAGTGTGGTTCTGATACTGGTCGTTTCTGCAGTGGTTTGGTTCCTTTACCAAAGAAACAATCCAGGTTCATCCATCCTCAACCTGATTGAGTACCACCCGCCCTTCAGATCCCCGTCCAACGATCAGACCTGCTTGGTAGAAGCTGAAGAAATTGAGGAGATGCCTTAGAGCTCAATGCTGCGGTGATGATGATGTTAGAATAAGCAGCAGGCGTTCATGGAGATAGTGAACTCTTCCCTCTTCACTGGTTCCTCAGGGTTCCTCAGTTACGGTCCACAGAGCAAAACGCAAGTCAAATGATCTCTCTTCTCATGGGTGGAATGGAGGACTGGATGGTGAAATATGAATGCAATGTGTGAAATAAACATGAAAGAGTTGCTGGGGCTTCATTACGCAGGAAAATTAAGCACATGTTTCTTTCTCCCTCAAGACTCGAATGGTTATTGACTCTTTTTGCTTTACTAATATTTCCTCTGAGCTGCATTGTGTCAAATTGGTGAGATTAGTTTCTTTATTATCAAGCTCTGAAAAGGGCTAAAAATGCCATATATGTTTGTGCACTATAATCCAGGTCAGTTTATAGATTTGTGTGAGAAACGGACTGAATGTTTTAATCATAATTCAGTGAAATCTTGCCTTGCTGCAGCTCTCGAATCAAACAGAGATCACGTGTTAATGTTGCGAGTGCCAAATTTGCCTGTTTCTGTTGTGAGATTTACAAAATGGGAAGTTTTTGACAGATTTGTTTGTTTGTTTGTTTTGCAGTAGGACCAGTTTATTTTCTTTCATTCTCAGTTGAAAAGGTTACAAATACATGTTTGTCACTGCTAGCACTGTGTAAGTTTTTAGATATGGATACTTCCTGATTGCCAATCACAGTATTTTATAAATGTTGTTTTTATGATTTGGATTTGCCACTAACAGTCGTCTGTATCTATATTGTTATGAATGAATCACATTGTGTAAACACTGATTAAGGCTTTATTTGTCCATACATGAACAATGAGCCATTTCTCAAAGAGAAACTAATCAACTGTTGGTCTTTCAAAGTGAATAAAGATTTGTCAAATGTTTCAGTATGTTTTCTGTTTTTACTGGCGGATTTAAATCCTAGAAACAAAAACAAACTCATTTTGATTTAATGCTGCAGTAAGGAATTTTAGGCTAACTTCAAGCACATGGTGGCTTATTGAAACCTCAGAGAAAACACGCTAAAAAATGCTGGGTTAAAAACAACCCAAGTTGGGTTGAAAATGGACAAACCCAGAGGTTGGGTTAAATGTTTGCCCAATGTGCTGGGCAGTTTGAACTCAACTATTGTTTAAAAATGACTATATGTCTGGCTTAAAATGAACCCAAAATATGGACAAACCCAACCACTGGGTTAAATTTTTAAATTAAAATTTTAACCCAGTGGTTGGGTTTGTTTATATTTGACCCAAATTTGGGTTGAAACAACCCAGCATATTTAGAGTGTAATAAATGTTCACCTTTTGATTATTATTGTTACTTCTAGTAATTATGTCTGATTTTTAATTTCGAACATATTGTGTTCATTTTAAGCCAGACATATAGTCATTTTTAAACAACAGTTGAGTTAAATAAAACTGCACGTTGGGCAAACATTTAACCCAACCTCTGGGTTTGTCCATTTTCAACCCAACATTTTTTAGAGTGCAGACTTGAAGAATTGGCAAGCAGCTGCTGAATAAAGAAGCTCCTACACTTTCAAATAAACAGATGCTTGTGTGCAGATGAATTTGTGTGCTGGATGTGTAATGAGAGAGATCAGGATGAAGTGGGACAGCTAATTGAGGGCAGATGAATTACCCTCTGGGGTTTTTATAGATCACTGTCATTATTCTACCCTGAAAGTGTCAGTTTCTCTCTGTATCTCCAGCTTCTTCGTCTGCACGTTTGGTCATGTTATGACTGCTACTGCATAAGGATTTCTTGTACTGTAAGTCAAATTTGTATTTAAACCCACACAATTTGAGGTTGATAATCAATAGGTTTTTCCTGTGTCCTCAATGTCACTTTCCATCCTGCTAGTCATCATCGTCCAGGAAGTGACATTGTTTTGGTGAGAAAACAACAGCACCAACATAAATAAGTATTATCAATGGATTTGATGAATTCTGAGATGTTTTGTGCTGGTAGTTCACTGCTGGGTCCAAGTGCTGGGTTAAAAACAACCCAGCTTGGGTTAAAATTGGACAAACACAGTGATTGGGTTGTTTTAACTCAGCGGTTGGGTTAAATGTTTGCCAACCCACTGGGTAGTTTTACTGAACTCAACTATTGTTTAAAAATGACTGTATTGCTTGCTTAAAATGAACCCAAAATATGTGGGAAATGAACATTTATTAATAAGTGTAATGAATAACAATTAAAACAGTAAACATTTATTAAATTGCTTATTAATAAATGTTCACCTTTTGATTATTATTGTTGCCTCTAGTAATTATGTGTCTGATTTTTAATTTCCAACCTATTTTGGGTTCATTTTAAGCAAGCAATACAGTCATTTTTAAACAATAGTTGGGTTAAATAAACTGCCCAGCACGTTAGGCAAACATTTAACCCAACTGCTGGGTTTGTCCATTTTCAACCCAACTTGGGTTGTTGGGTTAGAGTATTGTTTTGATCATATTAAAGAAAAAGCAAAAAGCCACAATAACTTGAGTTTAGCTACAGAAATAACATGCATTCACTATTTCTGGTGAACTTTCATCATATGGCACAGTTACAGCAGTTAAAAAATAACAATTGCTTTAGAAGAACACAATAACCCTTCTCAAAACTAAAAGCTAAGCTAAGCCTCTATTTAAGAAACCTAAAGCTTTCTTAAATAGAGGGGAAATATTTATTTTAATATATTAATTTTAATTTTTTTTAAACGAATTATAAATCATTCTACTGCTTTTCATTGACATCTCCAAAGTGGTTACACTGGTGAAAATGACAGATCCTCATAAAATATAGCTTGTAAGAGTCTTTTAATTAATTTACAAACAAACATATTTATTTAATAGTAATACTGGCAGTGCTGGCAATAATTAATCCAACTTTCCATCACTAACTGTTCTGCAGCTATAAATATGCATTTATTAAGATTCATGCAAACTACAGTCTTTTTGGTGCAGTCCTCATCTAACATTGAAGGTTGTCACTGATGACCACTAGAGGACGCTGTTACTCATGAAATGATACATTTAGACAGATTGTGCAGGCCAGAGAAATCAGACAAGTGACATGAATTTTGTGCAAAAATATTGTAGGGTTTGACACACAACCTTTGACATCAACAAGATAAGATATGAGTAGGATATATTTTCTCCTTCTTTAACATATTAAATGCTATCCTAACTATGCATGATTGTATTATAAGCAAGCCAATCAGAAAAGACCTGTGACACATTTTCATTAAATACACAATCAGTTTCTTCCTGCTCATTTCTCTTGTTTTAATGCACTTCTAGATTCATAATATGAATGTAGTTATTATCTGTTAAACTTGTGTGTGCAGTCTGGGTCAGGATATTGAAGTGTCATTGTGTCTCGGTCAGTTTTTTCACAGTTCTCAGCACAGGGAAGGAGAGTTCAGAAGGAGAGAGCGATACGTCTCTTTGCACAGATTCCCACAGATAAAACGCTTTGTTCTTGGCAGGAACTGAAAGCACTCACCTTGCATATTTCTAGGGTTTTAAGTTTATGTTGGGTGAATTAGTAATGACTTGCAGTCACGTCAACAACACCAAACCTCAGCAAGATGCAAGATTGAGCAAGGAACTAAGACGCTTAGAAAGACACAAAGTCTGAGTTTTATTGCACTTGTTGTGAATAAATGAAACATTAATGACTATCATGAGGCTTCAAACTGCACACACATCTCAAATCCAATCTTTAGGACAGACTCTTGTCACTGTTGTTTTGTGAGTAATGAAATCAGATCCATTTGTTCAGACAACTGAGATGCAGAACTCAAGCATCAGACAACGTAAGCGATGGAGACATTATTGTATGTTTACACATTCTTACTTATGATCTGAAACCTTTTGTAAAAATCCAAGTTTTGCTGTTCAGACTACAAATAAGTCAACAACAACAATTTCTATAGCACATTTAAAAACAACACAAGTTGCATCAAACACATTCGGTTAAGAACACTAATACTGTATGCCAGATTTAAGATTTAACAGATTGTTTCTCAAGGCATTTCCTGCTGCTTTATTATGAATCTATTGTGAACTCATGAAAAAGACTGAATATATTACAGTGCCTTTATGCTGAAGGGAAATACAATTCTTATCTTGTGTGGTTTAGTCACTGTGAATCATTTTGCAAGTAACTGTTAGAGCAAAGTCCAACTGAAAACACACACACACACACACACACAGTTCAGTTTGTGCTTCCTGCATGTCTCCAGTCTTGTGAAACCGTTTTAAACATTATAGAAAACACTAGACCTGGTGTTTGCATATGTGAAACTCAGTATCATAATGCTGAAGCATTCTGGGTGGTTGTCAGGGTGTTGCTATGTGGTTGCTACGGTGTTCTGAGTGGTTTTTAGTGTGCTGCTGTGTAGTTGCTAGGGTGTTCTAGGTGGTTGCTAAGGTATTCTAAGATGTTGTTATTCTGGGTGGTTGCCAGGATGATGCCATGTGGTTTCCAAGTAGGGTGTTCTGAGTGCTTCTTATTGTGTTGCTATGGTATTCTAAGTGGTTGCCAGGGTGTAGCTATGTGGTGTCTAATGTGTTATTTGTGGTTGTTGGTATGTTGCTAGGGTGTGCTGGTTATTGATGTCTTGCTATGTGGAAAATAGGATTTTCTGGGTGGTTGTCAGGGTGTTGCTATGTGGTTTCCAATGTATTCTTTGTGGTTGTTAGTGTGTTGCTATGTGATTGCCAGGCCTTTGTCATGTGGTTGTTAAGGTGTCCTGAATAGTTCCGTGTTGCTATGTGATTCCCAGGGTGTTCTGGGTAGTTGCCACTTGCCATGTGGTTGCTAAAGTGTTCTGATTGGTTGTTGGTGTGTTGCTATGTGGTTGCTAGGGTGTTCTGGGTGGTTACCAGGGCGTTGCTACTGTATGTGGTTTCTAAGGTGTTCTTTGTGGTTTTTGATGGGTTGCTATGTTATTGCCAGGGTGTTCTAGGCAGTTGTCATGTGGTTGCTAAAGAGTAGTTGCCATGTGGTTTCTGAAGTGTACTTGCCATGTGATTGCTAGGGTGTTTAGGGTGGTTGCCAGGGCGTTGCTACTGTATGTGGTTTCTTAGGTGTTCTTTGTGGTTGTTAGTGAGTTGCTATGTGGTTGCCAGGGTGTTGACCTGTGATTGCTAAGGTGTTCTGAATGGTTGTTAGTGTGTTGTTGTGTAGTCGCTAGGTGCGAAAGTGTTACGAGTGGTCACTGGTGTGTTTCTATTCGGTTGCTAGGATGTTCTGGGTGGCTGCCAGGGCGTTGCTACGGTATGTGGTTTCTAAGGTGTTCTTTGTGGTTGTTAGTGTGTTGCTAGTAGTTGCCAGAGCACTGTCATGTGATTGCTAAGGTGTTCTGAATGATTGTTGGTGTGTTGTTATGTAGTCGCTAGGTACAAATGTGTTACAAGTGGTCACTGATGTGTTTCTATGCAGTTGCTAGTGTGTTGCCATGTGGTTGCCAGGGCGTTGTCATGTGATAGCTAAGGTGTTCTGAATGGTTGTTAGTGTGTTGCTGTGTAGTCGCTAGGTGCGAAGGTGTTACGAGTGGTCATTGGTGTGTTTCTATGCAGTTGCTAGGGTGTTCTGGGTGGTTGCCAGGGTGTTGCTATGTGGTTGCCAGGGAGTTGTCATGTGATTACTAAGGTGTTCTGAATGGTTGTTAGTGTGTTGCTGCGTAGTTGCTAGGTGAGAAGGTGTTAAGAGTGTTCACTGGTGTGTTTCTATGCGGTTGCTAGGGTGTTGTGGGTGTGAAAGGCAGAAATGTTGTCAGACTCCAGGCAGCTGAGGAAGGTTTAGTGATTTGTACTGGTTTCTCACACTTTCCCAGGGTTCAGCTTGCTGTCTGGACCTCTTAAGACATGACAAAAGCCAGGTCAACAAAGCCTAATTTATTAGAGGGGGACACAATAGCTGCTCTCAGGGAGAGGGGCAGTACAGAGGGGAGGATCCTGCATCTGTGTGTGAGAGAAAGAGACGCGGCCTAATAATAATAATGAAACAATAGACAAACCCAAGTGTTTCCCTTGAGTGACTCGTCCGTTTTTTTCTTCTTCTTCTTTCAGATTTCAACTGGGCAGCAGTATTCTTACAAGGGTAAGTGTCACAAAACTGAATCATGTTTCACCCCAAGATCAAAAGAAAGAAATAAGATTTTGCTTAAAGGATATTTTTAAGATTTTTAAGACCTTCCATTCATGTTTTTGTTGAGTTTAGAGTAAATAAGTGCACGTTTCAGTCATTTTGTGTGTCTCGTTTGTCATCATTAAATTGTATTACAGCAAATGGGCATCAGCCAGTCTCTCTCTCTCTGTATTGGCATTAAAGTATTAAAAAACCCTTATCGGTCAGCCATTAATTATTTTTATAACAATAAAGCACATCCCCCCCACAAATTCTCATTACTATAATGCAAAACAACCTAATTCTCATCACTGTAATGTGAAAAAATATGATATATTATTCCTAATTCAAATTATTTATACGTTATAGTGTTTATGTACTGCCTTTCATTTATACTAGTGCTGTCAAATCAATTAATCAATTTGACATCACTAATTTTTGCAATACAACAAAAATGATTGTATTACAGAGAATCTAATGGAAATTACAAAAAACAAACTTAAATGTCATGAAATTAATGCAAAAAGTTCACTGACCGAAAATAGGCTTCATGTTATGTATGCAAAATATAATTTCTGATTTTTTAAACTTTTTAAAAAAACTTTTTAAGGTTTTGGTTGGATTCACTAAGTAAATTACTGTTTATTTGTGATGATTTAGTGCTTATTGTGACCCTTACACTGTTTAATTAATTTGACTCTATAAAAAATAATCCCTCCTTGCTGCTTAAAAAAATATTATAGCATTGGAAATGAATTATGTGCCTCCTGCATTGCATTTTCAAATTTGATGATTTACGTGATTAACTGAGCTCTTGGTACAAATGTAGGAAAAGCCAGAGTCCTTTAAAATGATGCCACCCGCTTCCACTTTAATTACACGGTGTCACGCGGTGCTTGATTTTTCAAACAGACCTTGGCTTTTGTCTTCCGTCTCCCTCTTTACTTTTTTCCAGCCGTCTGTTGTCCAGGAGATGGATGGTTTCTGAGGAGCATACATTACGAAGAAAGCCTGCCACCATTGTGATTATGGCTGTAATGGCCTGTTTTTGATCAAATAACACCAAAGGCATCTCATTCTCACGTCTCTCGCTTTCTCATGCTGATGCATGAAGGAGGAAAAGGTTATCGCTGACCTGACACAGCTAATTAAAAGGGACAACGTTCGGCGTTAATATGACAAGACACAAACTGACAGTTGGCATGGAAATGTGCATACCAGATGCTGTGTGCACACCACCAGACATGTGCCGTTTTCTCACGTCCTTTGTTAAGACAATATGGTGTTTGTATACAAAACCGCATGACAGATTTGCATGATTAACCTAGAACTACATGATTTGATTTTACATTTTCCGAAGAAAAAGAGTGGAGCTTACCATGCAAAAGTCACCTGCATGATGGTAGAGTGTTGGTTTTATTTCACAACATAAAATACATCAGTAATAATTAGGACTGCAAAGATTGTCGGGGACATTAAACATCATCACGCAGAACTGGTAAACTCATCATCCGCTTTCACAGCCTCATTGTGTTTGTAGTCACGCTCTTGCAAACTATTCTAACTCAAACTTTCAATAAAAAATGTTTTTAAATAAAAATCGATAGAGTTGCCGGAAGCTTAATGGTTGTGACTTTGAAGCCATGCGACCATGGTGTAGTTCATTTATAGCCTATGTTTAGCTTTTTACTTCTGGTGATCGTATTTAGGCTTCATAAAAGTTGTGTTAATTTGGGAAGATTGTCATTATGAACAAAACGTGTAAGAATCACAAAATTTTGTTGGTCACAGAGCTTATTTTCTGCAATAATCTAAAAGCTAATGGAAAAATCCTGATGGGTTTTTGTCGAGGGAACTTCTGGGTTGGCCTACAAAAATACATCATCACTGCAGTGCTCCGTAGAGCTAATAGAAAGCTTAAAAGGGCACATATATGCTTCAGAAAATGTGATTTTCCAAAGAATTTTTAGGCACATTTGTGGCTTAAGGCCTCTAAAGCACTTCTGTGGCTTTAGAGAGACAAACACAGTCCTAATCAGAATGTTGAAACATCAAAAATATCATTCAAAGTTAGTTTTCCGTTCACATCTGTTTCTTTTGGTCGAGCTAAACTCATTATTACTTCTTAACAATAGTGCTTCTCTTTCCTTTTGTTCTGTTCTCGTGCTCTGCCATCTCCGGCATGGCCTTCATCTGTGAGCATGCCCCAATTAACAGAGCCAAAACAAGCAGGACCATTAAGACAGCCGCCCACTGGAAGGAACCAAGAGGCTGCTGGTTAATACAAGTCCTGTGATCCTGCACTCATTCATCTTGTCAAATCAACACTGCTCTTGCTGTTTGCTGGATGATATGTGTTTTCTTAATGGAACGTTCCTTAATGTTGCCTGACAAAAAGCCGGGGATTTTCCAGGGTCATATGATAACACTTGATTGTTGCAATGGCCAGATTGTTCTCTTGATTTGGAAGATTTAACAAGTCGTTTGGTCTCAACAACATTCAGTTTTCTGTTTGTGTGTGTTGGCTTTTCAAGACAACACATAATCAAAATGAAATCAACACTGGTTGATTTGAAATAAAATCCCTAAAATGGATTCTGTCCTGGATAATTTATTTAGAAATATCAATGCATGCATCATGGTTAAAGGGGCTATATGTAAGAATTGTTGATATATTTAAGTACTTGGTTAGTGCGTTGGGGTCCTGACCAACATGTTTGGGTTTAGTTTGTGATAATGGCCAGCTGACTGTACATTTTCTCACAAATTAGCACAGTTATTAGAGATCACAGAACTCAACATCTCTTTTCTGTCATTATCAGTATCTCTGGTCACAAAGACACACAATGTTTTCAGTAATATAAATGAGTAATGATTTTCTCTGTCAGATAATAAAAAACCTTACTCAAATGCTCTTTTAATGCTCATCCTGCTTTGATGCCCAATCAAAATGTGCTTGCTTTCATTCGTTTTCGAATGCATGAATTATTAATATCTATATGTAAATTGTGCAGTGAAATAAAAGGGTATTTTTAATTTATAAATACAAACACAAAACCACCATTGAGAGATGAATCGTTTGAATATTTGAATACATTATCCATGTCAGCAAGCAGCTGAATAGTCACCCATCTAAATGATACGCACCGTACAATCTGACAGTAATTAATTCCTGCCACTGTCAGATTCATCTGCAATAATAGAGCAATTACTCTATTTAAGAGAACATTTACCAGAGAGACAAAGCCACAGTTACTCTGTCTTTAATTTAATGCAGGTTAATAGTGCAATAGCAAACAAATGGCACGATTGTGAGTTCCTTAATTTAGATTTTTTTAGTGCAAAATTTTGTAATGTGTAAAAAACTGTTTAAGAAGAGTATATGGGTCATTTCTACTGTATGTGGGTCATTGACGAATAAGGTTTTTAAAAGTGTAAAAAAAACATAATGGAGATATAATTAATTTAGAAGATTCATTAAGTGTTAACAATGAAATTATGTGGTTTTTATAATCAATTAACACTGCTTTTGTCATTTTTTACAAGATGGAAAATATTTGTCAGCAAAAAAATCATCCGGTTTAACCAAGATTTCGGTTTTACCAAATGACACTTTTGGTTATACCGAATGATGATATTTTCAAAGAATGCTAACAGGCTGATATCTAGTTTGTTATCGTGCTAGCTAGATAGCAAAAGGACAATCAAACATTTTATATTTAGTACAAGTTTTTGAAATATTACAACATTTTCCATGTTTTATAGCGGTTGTACCGCATGACCTGATGTTTCACCTGATCAAGTGAAAACATGAATTTTTCAAATAGATAAAAGACAGTTAGTTACTTTGCTTCACGACCATGTGGTCCTTTGCGGGTGTCTGAATGATGTCACATCCTGTCACATGATACTGGCCGCATGACTTGATCCAAAAATGGTCCCTTTATATTGGTTACTCTGAATGACATCAATTAAATTAATTTTTCCGGACATTGTTTTTCATAACAAGGCAACGATTTCTACAGATAATTTTAATATTATTTTGCACTATGTTGATATATGATGTTATAAAATCATGCCAGAATAAAAAATATGTACATTTATTACATTTTAAGATATTTTAATCACAAATGAAATGGCTGTATCGGCCTTTGGACGGTTAAACCGAATGACCTTTTGACACTTCAAAAACTTTAAAATACCTTTATATGTAGCAAAATATAATTAAAACCTTTTGGATTCAATAAAAGAGATCTAGTTGTACTACCTTACATACTTTGGATATCTCAGGTGTTTTGTGTCACTGTAAAACATTCCAGCCCATTTGATCAAATGACACAACTTAAATTTACAGGTTTGGAAGAACAAGAATGATTCATTTGTTTTTCTTCAACCTTTCCTTTTGTCCTCTTCCTTCTTTTTGTGCTTGATGGTTATTGTTTTTGCTGAAAAAAGGCAGAAGATTACTCTCTGCATTCCCTTGATGTGTCTACAGAAAATCAATAACTCTGGCTGCATGGGCTCTGGTGGGCGACGATGACAACTACTCAGGACGCGCCGCGGACTAATGTGGAAAAATAGGAATTAAAACAAAATAGCTACATTAATTTGTTTTCCATCAGCCTCTGGAGAGATAGTGTGCAGCGTTCCTCTCAGTCTCATTATACTTTCTAATCAAGACTCTTTTAAAAATCCTTTTTAAGGCGACAGGCAGATTTGCCCTTCCCCCCGTTGCGCTGCTGCGCCTTGCCGTCATTGTGCTTCTGCTTATTACTTTACAAATGACCGAGGTGAGGCTGACATTTTCACTGCATGCAGAAAAGCTCGGTATGTACGGCCTCTGCGGTAATGAATTTGCTTTGAGCTCTCACTTCCCCCTCTGCTCTCCCAATCAAGATTCCCCAATACAATTAAAATCACAGCATCTCGCTGCCGTCCCCGACACCACTCCAAAAGCTGAGCGCAAACCAACAACCTTGGTGAAAAGAATACGAAGGCAAAATCAATGAGCTCGCTGGAAACCTGCTTTAAATTCTGCAAGCTGAATAAGGATTTTTTCTTAACATCTTTAATTCAGGAGTGACTTTGTCAGTAAATTGGTCTCTTACTGTTAACAGGAGCGAGGTGTGAAATCACAGGCCTTGTGGAAAAAACACTGTATCAATATTTTAACAGTTAACAGTTAAATTTTCACCTTATCATAAAAATATATATCGACCAATATTACACATCATTTGTTCTGGTAAAAAAAATTGTCTAAATATATATATAAACTCTAAAAAACAACCCAATTTGCCTATATTTAAGCTCGTTTAACAAATATTAGAAGTAAAAATGAAACATTTAGAAGTAATTCAAGTGTAATGGACAGTCTCTGTTATCCTGTTTCCACCGTAACGGCGCTGGATCTCGTGCCGGAGGTGGCTTGTGTTCGGCGGGGGAACTGCTAACTTCAGACTGCCGCCTGCGTTTCACTCGTAGCCGAAAATGCTGTGACTGACTCCATAACCTGTCCATAAATAATCAGTGTGCAATTCTGAGAACGTATTTAACATCCTAAGTATTTATATTCTGTATCTTTTTGAATAAAATCATAAAATTACAAACACAAAACACAAAAACTATCCAAACACTGGGTTATTATGTCTGACTCTGGATCTGTGTAAAACAAAAACTACCCAAACACCAAAAAAATAACCCAAAAGGCTCAACCCAGGACTTGGGTAAAAAAATAAGATTTTTTGCAAGCAATGGCAATTCTTTATTGAAAATCAGCTTTAAACCAGCCTTTACCCAGATCCTGGGACAGACGTAACAACCCAGTGTTTGGGTAACACAAAAACTACCCAAACACTGGGTTGTTACGTCTGACCCAAGAGCTGGGTTATTACGTCTGACCCAGGAGCTGGGTTTTTATGTCTGACCCAGGAGCTGGGTTATTACGTCTGACCCAGGATCTGGGTAACACAAAAACTATCCAAACACTGGGTTGTTACGTCTGACCCAAGAGCTGGGTTATTACGTCTGACCCAGGATCTGGATGACACAAAAACTATCCAAACACTGGGTTGTTACGTCTGACCCAGGATCTGGGTAACACAAAAACTACCCAAACACTGGGTTGTTACGTCTGACCCAGGATCTGGGTAACACAAAATCTACCCAAACACTGGGTTGTTACGTCTGACCCAGGAGCCAGATAAAACAAAATCTATCCACACACTGGGTTGTTACGTCTGACCCAGGATCTGGGTAACACAAAAACTATCCAAACACTGGGTTGTTCAGTCTGACCCAGGATCTAGGTAACACAAAATCTACCCAAACACTGGGTTGTTACGTCTGACCCAGAATCTGGGTAACACAAAAACTATCCAAACACTGGGTTATTATGTCTGACTCAGGATCTGTGTAAAACAAAAACTACCCAAACACTGAAAAAACAACCCAAAAGGCTCAACCCAGGACTTGGGTAAAAAAATAAGATTTTTTTAGAGTGCAAGCAATGGCAATTCTTTATTGAAAATCAGCTTTAAATCAGCCTATACCCAGATCCTGGGACAGATGTAACAACCCAGTGTTTGGGTAACACAAAAACTATCCAAACACTGGGTTGTTACGTCTGACCCAAGAGCTGGGTTATTACGTCTGACCCAGGAGCTGGGTTTTTATGTCTGACCCAGGAGCTGGGTTATTACGTCTGACCCAGGATCTGGGTAACACAAAAACTATCCAAACACTGGGTTGTTACGTCTGACCCAAGAGCTGGGTTATTACGTCTGACCCAGGATCTGGATGACACAAAAACTATCCAAACACTGGGTTGTTACGTCTGACCCAGGAGCTGGGTAACACAAAAACTACCCAAACACTGGGTTGTTACGTCTGACCCAGGATCTGGGTAACACAAAATCTACCCAAACACTGGGTTGTTACGTCTGACCCAGGAGCCAGATAAAACAAAATCTATCCACACACTGGGTTGTTACGTCCTGACCCAGGATCTGGGTAACACAAAAACTATCCAAACACTGGGTTGTTCAGTCTGACCCAGGATCTAGGTAACACAAAATCTACCCAAACACTGGGTTGTTACGTCTGACCCAGAATCTGGGTAACACAAAACTATCCAAACACTGGGTTATTATGTCTGACTCAGGATCTGTGTAAAACAAAACTACCCAAACACCAAAAAACAACCCAAAAGGCTCAACCCAGGACTTGGGTAAAAATAAGATTTTTTAGAGTGCAAGCAATGGCAATTCTTTATTGAAAATCAGCTTTAAATCAGCTTTTACCCAGATCCTGGGACAGATGTAACAACCCAGTGTTTGGGTAACACAAAAACTACCCAAACACTGGGTTGTTACGTCTGACCCAAGAGCTGGGTTATTACGCCTGACCCAGGAGCTGGGTTTTTATGTCTGACCCAGGAGCTGGGTTATTACGTCCTGACCCAGGATCTGGGTAACACAAAAACTATCCAAACACTGGGTTGTTACGTCCTGACCCAAGAGCTGGGTTATTACGTCCTGACCCAGGATCTGGATGACACAAAAACTATCCAAACACTGGGTTGTTACGTCCTGACCCAGGATCTGGGTAACACAAAACTACCCAAACACTGGGTTGTTACGTCTGACCCAGGATCTGGGTAACACAAAATCTACCCAAACACTGGGTTATTACGTCTGACCAGGAGCCAGATAAAACAAAATCTATCCACACACTGGGTTGTTCGTCTGACCCAGGATCTGGGTAACACAAAAACTATCCAAACACTGGGTTGTTCAGTCTGACCCAGGATCTAGGTAACACAAAATCTACCCAAACACTGGGTTGTTACGCCTGACCCAGAATCTGGGTAACACAAAACTACCCAAACACTGGGTTATTATGTCTGACTCAGGATCTGTGTAAAACAAAAACTACCCAAACACTGAAAAACAACCCAAAAGGCTCAACCCAGGACTTGGGTAAAAAAACAAGATTTTTTTAGAGTGCAAGCAATGGCAATTCTTTATTGAAAATCAGCTTTAAATCAGCCTATACCCAGATCCTGGGACAGATGTAACAACCCAATGTTTGGGTAACACAAAAACTACCCAAACACTGGGTTGTTACGTCTGACCCAAAAGCTGGGTTGTTACGTCTGACCCAGAAGCTGGGTTATTACGTCTGACCCAGGATCTGGATAACACAAAAACTATCCAAGCACTGGGTTGTTATGTCTGAACCAGGAGCTGGGTTATTACGTCTGACCCAGGATCTGGATAACACAAAAACTACCCAAACACTGGGTTGTTACGTCTGACCCAGGAGCCGGATAACACAAAAACTATCCAAACACTGGGTTATGATGTCTGACTCAGGATCTGTGTAAAACAAAAACTACCCAAACACTAAAAAAATAACCCAAAAGGCTCAACCCAGGACTTGGGTAAAAAAATAAGATTTTTTTAGAGTGCAAGCAATGGCAGTTCTTTATTGAAAATCAGCTTTAAACCAGCCTAAGATGATAAGCTGATGATCCCAGACTGGCCAAACTAGTTTTTAGAGGGATTTTTAGGCACTTGTCAGGTCAGGTGTTCTCACTGCTTTTCATTACTTTATGATATGTCACATCCGTCATGGGATTCAACCAGATTTTTTTTCTTATTTTCATTCCTCCACCCCCCTCTCAAATACAAATGTGAACTTAAGCCTGTTGCAATGTTTTTTTTCTCAAACTGAAATCTCTCTGCCTTAGACAAGCAAACAAAATTGGTGCCCTGTGCCAGCTGAAGTGGACTAAACTTAAATAAAGAACATGTCCTCTCCATTTAAATGCATTAGTAGTCTGATAAATTCAGTTTAATTTAAGAAATAATTCACAGAAAATGAAAATTCTGCTATTATTTACTCACTCTCATGTTGTATCAAATATGTATGGTTTTATTATTATTATTTTTTTAAATATATATATTTTTCGTATACATTTCTTTGTGACACGTTTATCAAGCTCCAAAAAACAAAAATAAATAAATGAATAATCTTTAAAAATTCTTCAAAAAGATGCATGACAAAGAAGTGTTTCTTGATCGGTTAACTATAAGCGGTGAATTAGCTTATTATTGTTATTAGTTGTTGTTGTAGTGGTATTATAAGTCTATTAAATGCTAAGGATGCTTTTTGCCATTGTCGGTTTCTGAAATCTATTAAAAGAATCAAATAGCCAATCCTAAAATAGAGAGACACAATCAAATTCTGCTTACTCAGATAAACCAGTCATAGCAGCCTGTTAAACTGAAAGATTTTGTGATCGTAGCGGTATCATGTAAGTGAAAATGAAACAAATGAACTGACATGTTCAGAATAAAAGCTTTTGGTGACGTCACGCCGCTTCCTTCAAGTGCGATCTGACGTGAACCTTCACTCTGCCGTTGAAGATTCACACGCGCTCACAAGTCACACAGGCAGCACTTTTGTGATACAGCTCCTCGTATCGCTGTCGGACTCTAAGAAACCGGTCGGAAATTATCCGTTTCCACATTATCTGTGTCCTGGATGATTTATATTAAACTGAAAGCAAAAGGTGAGTGAATTATTTCATTAATCTGGCAGAGATCGCGCGTCCTTCGGTAACGCTGCGCGCGCCCGTGTTGGTTTGTGTATAGTTGCTGTTGTTTGCGCACTGAAGCAGATTGATAAGTCACAAACTCACCAAAAGATGCGTTATTAATCATAATATGTTGTTAAAGTAATCGGTTATCACATTTTTAGAAGTGTATGAATCCTGTCAAAATATTTAACTCAAAACGCTGCTTTTCAATCTTAAAATCCTGCGTAAAGTAGTTAGTTGTCGTATGACAGGCACGTCAAGTGCTCCGAGTTCCTTTGTGTACACTAGCATCATCTTGTAAATGGGTAGTTTACATGTCAATGAGGTTTTTCTCATTCAAAACCAATTTTTATGTTAAAACCACATATTTTATGAGGGAAAGTGTATATGTTAGCTACAGTAACTGTTCACTGTTTTCCTTTTAACTAGCGATTTGTCTTCACTAGTTCATTTCAGTGATCTTTTTGTACGACGGATTTTTAAGTACGATATTGTTTGTCAAATAAATGGAGCTTATGATAAAACAGCCTAAATATGGTTAAGATTAAGTTCTTCCCATCCTCATCCTTGATGTCAACTGCTGTTAGAGGAGAGAAACGTGAAACCGTGTCATTTTTCAGAGTATTCAGCTTTGCTTTCAGTCAGAAAATGTTTTTATTTAATTTGTTGATCTTTGGTCTGTTCTGTTTTCTGTGGACATTCAGGGTTAGCCTTTATCATTCAAGACAAGTCATTGCAATAAATATGGTTTCAAAGCAGTTTACAGAAAAGTAGTGTCATAGTAGGAGAGGTTTGATGTTCCAGATGTTGTTCCGGATGTGATGCTACAGCCTTCATGGATGACTTAAGACAAAAAACCTACAATATGACTATACACTTTAGATGTCATTTTGTTCTTGATATTGGTATTTTCTTCTAATGCACTAAAATGATAACTGTAACTCTTAAAATGCATCATTTTGGAAAAAAACAACGAGATAGAAACTTAATAGAAATTTTAATCTTTTGTGATTTAATGATTCGTGAGGGTTAAAATGTCCATATTTAAAAAGAAAGTGCTGTGTTTATGTAACCTGAACAGTTCTAAGTTTTAGAAAGATTTATTGTGATGTGTTGCTTGCTTGTTTGTGAGGAAAGGTTGTTAAAGTGAGTTCCCATATTGAGCCAGATCACCTTGATCTGTTTGCCTTTTGAAGAAGTGTTAACATGCCTCCACTCTTTAAAACCTATTACATATTGTAATGTTTCTTTTGACCTCTTGAACTTAAGTTTGCTTGTATAGTGATTCATCCAGTGAGATATGGCATATGGTGATCAGAGCTTGAGACCTCAAAGGGTGATGTGCTCACAACCCAAAGATGTGATTCAGATTCAATCCAGTGACCAAGACTGTTGTCACTGTCCATAAAGATAAAACTGGGTGTTTTATTGTAAAAAAGATGAGAATTGCAATTGAGAATAATAGGAATTACTGTGTCTGGATGGGAAAATGTGCTGAATTGTCATGAAAATGTCAAAACTCTTTCTTTTCATTTTGGGACTTGAACCAGTTTTTGCGATTCACCCGATGGATTTCCCTCCTTCTTCATTTGTCTTTGCCCCGCTTTTTTTTTTTTGTGACACCGACTGAACTGAAGACGCCAGAGATCCGAGCGTCTTCCTAACAGCATGACATTGTGCTGTAAGCCACGAGAGATCCGTGAAATGAGCTTAAATCTCGCCGCATTTGAGCTCTCAATACCAGCTGTGAATGAAGTCTTAGCAATGTACTGCTGCATAAGACCTGTTTCAGCACTGAAGCTTCATGAAGAAGATGTAAAATGCAAGGGGATTTGAATCTGTGAATCATTTTTTCTGAGCAAACTGAATTTCTAGTCTAGAATGCATCTACAATGTTGGAAAAGCTTGTCACTGGAAAAGAAACTAGTTGTCACACTTTTGAAATGGGTATTTAAATTTGCAGGGCTCCAGACTGCAACCAAATGGTCGTATTTTGTGACCACGGATCGTTTATCAGCTCGGACAATAATAAACAGCGCAACCTTTGAACAGAACGCAGCGTGAGCTCAGAAGGTTCTCGTGCGCCAATCTAGATCACGCAACACTGTTACTACAGAGCGCTGGGAGATCCAATGAGAAAACGTTGAATTCGCTGCAAAATTAATAACATCGCAGCGAGATCTAGTGGGAAGCATTTAAATTCAGTGAAATATTCTCTGTTGTAAACTACAGGTATCAGATCAAACATGGCTGACATGGAAACCAGGAGAAATATTGGGCCATGAATGAACAAGTTATATCAGGCCCTCCTCTGAGTAACGCTAACTGTAACCATGGTCGTAGAAATAGTCGAATGTGTTTACATTATTCATCTCAGTGTTCATGCAAACTTGGAAATGAAATTCAAGCACTTTCAAGGACTTTTTAAAGTGCTTCACACTTTTTCCAGCACTACAAATCTCTAAATATGATCCAATTATAATGTTATCTTTAATGTGATTATTTGTGAAACTAAAAGTTTAAAGATGAAGGAACACGTCGTTATGGAGCCCCGCACATGCAGGAAAAAAAAAAGTAAATCGTGCGCACGATTTACTATTTCGTTACCTTGATTTACTAAATTGTGCGCATGATTTACTATTTCGTTCCCTCAATTTACTAAATCTTGTGCACGATTTGCTATTTCGTTCCCTCGATTTACTAAATCTTGTGCACGATTTGCTATTTCGTTCCCTCGATTTACTAAATCGTGCGCACAATTTACTATTTCGTTCCCTCGATTTACTAAATCGTGCGCATGATTTACTATTTCGTTCCCTCGATTTACTAAATCGTGCGCACAATTTACTATTTTGTTCCCTTGATTTACTAAATCGTGCGCATGATTTACTATTTCGTTCCCTGGATTTACTAAATCGTGCGCATGATTTACTATTTCGTTCCCTCAATTTACTAAATCTTGTGCACGATTTGCTATTTCGTTCCCTGGATTTACTAAATCGTGCGCACAATTTACTATTTTGTTACCTTGGATTTACTAAATCGTGCGCATGATTTACTATTTCGTTCCCTCAATTTACTAAATCTTGTGCACGATTTACTGTTTCGTTCCCTCGATTTACTAAATCGTGCGCACAATTTACTATTTTGTTACCTTGGTTTACTAAATCGTGCGCATGATTTACTATTTCGTTCCCTCAATTTACTAAATCTTGTGCACGATTTACTGTTTCGTTCCCTCGATTTGCTAAATCGTGCACATGATTTACTATTTCGTTCCTTCGATTTGCTAAATCGCGCGCACGATTTACTATTTCGTTCCCTCGATTTGCTAAATCGTGCGCACGATTTACTATTTCGTTCCCTCGATTTACTAAATTGTTCGCACGATTTACTATTTCGTTCCCTTGATTTGCTAAATCGTGCGCATGATTTACTATTTCGTTCCTTCGATTTGCTAAATTGCGCGCATGATTTACTATTTCGTTCCCTCGATTTGCTAAATCGTGTGCACGATTTAGTCTACTATTTTTTTCCTGCATGTCATGTGCGGGGCTCCGTACTTTGTGGCAAACAAACTTTTATTTAAAAAGACATGAAATTACCAGTATAGCCAGTAGATAGCAGCAGAGGAGCATTTATTGGCATATTAGCCATTTCCACTCCCTAATATATGGAGAAAAGTAGGAAAAGTCTCATGAAAAACAAAAACTTTTCTTCAAATGAAGCTGTCTGTCAGTTCAGTATGGTACATTCAGTTAGAGTAGAATATTTACATTTTCCTATAAAAATTAGGTTTTTGCATGTTCCTGTTGTCAATGAAAGTTCAGTTTATCTACATCTCAAATCAAGCTCAGTGCTTTACTGTCACATTTCCGATTTAAATAAAAGTGTAATATTATTAGTAACTGCACTTATTAGTGCAAAACAATAGTAATATGATTAAATTACCTTTATGATTATATCCCCGCCCAGCGCCATCATATCAGGTGCTGGCACCACCTTCTCTAGATATTAGTGACACCGGTGCCACTGCTCTCAAATGTTAGTCTGAGCCCTGTATTGTCAGCGCTACATTTGTTGTTCCCCAACACTGCATCAGAACAGCGCTCAGTGTAGTTGTTATTGATGATAAGTGCTTTAAAGCACATTTCTGCGTGGCGTTTCTTTGAGCTAATGCAGGGGAGCAGCTGTATTGCTGAGTGTCTGATGTTCTTCGGATCTCTACTGGGAATGCGCATCTCTTCTCGTCCTCGCTGATGCATCGACCATGCAGCAGCTGCCTGATTGTGTGGAGATGCTTGGAAACCATTAGTGCAAATGAATTGAAAGAAACAGAAAGACCCTCCTCTTTTTTTCCTTAGACACACACACTCAGAGACATGGATTATACTAATACGTTCTCTCAAACTTGCGTTTTGTAGTGCAAACAAATGCCTATTGTTAGTTTTTGTAGAGCTGCAGTTGAACACAAAAGCGGCCTGTGATGTACTTGTTGTATCTCAGCTGCAGGAAGAATCTACAGCTGTCAGGACTTGTTTTGTGGTTGTACCTTTATTTTCCCTCTTGAAAGAAAAATACAGTTTCACAAACAAAGTCTCTGCCGAAACTAGTTTGGACGGAGGCGTTGCTCATTCATGAAAAACTGTTGAGGTAGTTATGTGTATGTTGTGCATTTATATGAAAATAATTAAATTAGCTTTAATTGCAGAACATGTAAGGTTTAGACTGTTTATTTCAGCAACTGCAAATGTCATTTATTTGGAATTTATGTATCATAGAAATTGCATTTCCCTTGATCTTTTGATATAAAGAAACTTGGAAAACAATTGCGTTAACGATGCATACTGGGAGTTATAGAAACAGTTTAGTCCAGTCACAGTGAGGTAAAGAGTAAGTAGTACACTGTAAAAAAAATTATTTTCATGATTTATCACAACATTTTTTTCTTTTGTCAAATCAACTTCAATAATTATTGTCATTCAGATAACGTAATATTTTGAATTTCTGTTGAAATCACCAATCACCTTCATTGTATTAACTCAAATGTTTAATTTCAATGAACTCAAAATTTTAAGGCAACCAGGTAACTTACTTTTTTAAGTTAAACCAACAATTATTTTTTTTAGTGTACATATACTATTATTATAGAACTAGCAATAGCAAAAGAATATTTATTTATTTATTTATTTTAAATAAGATCCCTCATAATTTAAGGTCACAATATAGCCCAAAATCAAAAGTAAAAAAAATAAAATAAATAAGAACCTATTTTTGGGAGCTTTATTTATTTACAAATAATTTAGGTGACCTAATTATGACATAATTAAACACGTTTTGCCACAAATTCTCATTTCTGTAATGCTTTTAATCAGTTTCTTTTTTTTCTTGAAAGTGGTCCTCATTAGATTCCATTACTGTATTAAAATTACTGGAAAGAAAATCAATTTTTAATTTAAATATTTAAATCTGTGAAGGCAGTACAACAATTACTACCAGACATATACAAGTACTTTATAATATTTTTTTTTATATGGCATTAATAACAAAAAATTATATTATTTTATTATTTTTAAGAATTCAAAAATAAATTAAAAACAATTAATCCTTTTTGATAAAAATAAATCAATAAAATGTGATTTTTATATATATATATATATATATATATATATATATATATATATATATATATATATATATATATATATATATATATATTTATTTATTTATTTATATATTTATATATTATATAAATAAATATTGTATATGTATATATTTATGTATATTTATATGCATTTATTTAAAAATATATTTATTATTTATCAAAAATAAATAAATAAAATATTTTTTTTATATATATATATATATATATATATATATTATATAATTTGATTTGATTTGATTTATTTTTTATTTTTGATCAAAAAAGGCACCTTTGTTCTTTGATAGGTTTCGTGAGATTCCCCCAGATAACCTAATTGTGAATCTAATTAAATATGTAAAGCACGGACATATATACACAGATGGATTGTGCTTTTGAAATGCTTGACTTAAACAGCTGGAAGACCCACAGCGATGAGGGAAATTAGATTATACTGACAGTTCAGTGTATTCATCTGGCCAGAGATTCAAATAATAAAGCAGAGTTGCAGTCAGAAGGTCAACGCAGATTTATTCAGAACTGTCATCCTTGAAAGTGCAACAACCACCCATGAATACAAACCACTCTGCATCATAGTCTGGTATTTAAGGGGATGAAAAATAACACGGTGCCATTTGAATGTGGTGCATGTTATCAGGCTCTGCTCTCCCGGCAGGCAACAACATTAGCTCAAGGTTACAGTAATAGTGCTTGAAACAGCACTTTTAAATGCTAGCAGAATCACTGGACAGATGATTATTCGAAATGTTCCTCACATACTGCACACGCGTTCATTTTGAATACAGAATGAACACGGTGCAGCTTGTGATCACAGTGGACAAAGACTATTATTAGCCTTCTCCAGCATTTGTTTATTTATCAGCTTTAGTTTAATACAGTGATAAAGCCACGAGAGGTTGTTACTATTACTATTTATTTACTGAAACTGACTAGCTTATTGCTTTTATAAAACAGCAGTATGATAAAAGACACAATTTCAATTAATAGTTACATTAATTAAAAAAATAGTAATTGGTTTTGATGATTTTGGAAAGACAGAAATTCTTATAAAGTCTGTTCACATTATTTTCCACTTTTATCAGTTGTGTTGCAACAATTCACAGTGATTATCAAATCTCAAAGGCTGTAATTTAATTAAATAAATATGTGCTGTGTGTTTCAGAGTGAAGTGGCACTTCCTTCATTTAAACAACTCATAATAATAATTTATTTATAATATTTTATTTATATAATATAATAACATTTTGGCCAAATTGTGCAGCCCTTCAACAAACCTGCACTTTCATGTTCACTCAAAACTCTATCTTTGGAAGATTAAAAGCCACTAACCTGGCAAACCCTGCAAGTGACTAGTGCACTGACCTCCTGAAAGTTGCTTAATGTCAGACAATCTGAGCTAGCAGTTTTAACAAGCGCTTTCCAGTTGTGTGCAATACGCATGAGTGAACGGATCATGGGCGGTCCGTGGGTGTGCCGTCTGAGATGAGACCATACTTAACTCACAAAAAGACTCATGTCACGTCTACAATCTTCCAAAACATTAACCAGAAACAAAGAGGAGATATTAAATTATGCATTCAAAGCCGTGTCACATCTATTCTGCAGCATTGGGGGGTCTAACTGCTGTCTTCAGACCCCCAAACGGCTCGGCAGAAGACAGTCTTCCCGAATCCCCCTGCAGGAGCCCAGCATCCTGATTAATGAGTGGAAGATTGTGGAAGAGCGAGCGAGAAGTGAAAGATGGATGGTGCAGTGCAGGCGCAAACTCACATCAAGAAAACTGCCCTAATTACTGACGGCCCTGTGGTTCGTTTGCTTTAAACACACTCTATATTCCCCCTTTTCTTCTATCCAGGAAGAACATTCCCCCCTTCAGACTCATCTAATGACCTCATTCTCAAACCACTGTGATTAGTCATTCCCAACCAGTAAAATATCTACATGGACTTCCCCTCCAAGAAGACCTGTACACATGACAAAACGATTGCTTGTACAACATTGATGTGAAATAACAGGTCTATTTCAAAATCAAGATGCAAGAACCTAGTTTCACATACAGACTTTAGACCATTAGCAAATTCTGTCCAAAAACTGCCCATTAAGACATGAAAAGACTTCAATGAAAAGCATCCAATCACAGTTTGTTTTTTATGTGCTCTTTAAAGGCCCACTGAAGTGCCTTGGAATGTGCAGCATTATTCAATGTGTTGACGTAATTTCCACTGAAACAGGAAGACAGGGTGGGACATATCGTTTCTAGCTGTTGAGCTTGGTAAAGCCTCAGTTTCCTTCTAATCTCTAGCTGTTTTTCCTCCTCATCTCCTCCATATCGCTTTAAAATATAGCATTCTGTGCAGAATTCAAATGGGTCCGATACGTTTTGTCGTCTGCGCCGACTCGCGGATATGATCCGCTCTGTGCTATCGTATCTCTGGACCGGAACAGACTGTGCGTTCTGTGGCAGTTCGCGTGACACTAAAAACTTAATGGTTTTTTTTTTTAGCTTGTTTTCTGTACACCTTGTCACATAGCAGCTTTTAGACATTGTTCTGTTTTTTGTTATAAGTCAGAAATGACAAGGAGGCAGCCTCACGCAATACAAAGTCAATGGAGACGGTTGGATTGTTTCCCATCCCAGTGTGGGCGTGGCCTAAATGCGCTCTGTCTCCATGTGCCATTCACCATGTAGAAAATAGTAAATGTGTGAACAAATGACTGATTTTAGCTGCAGCTTCAGCGTCTATTTATAATGTAGTGGGCGGGATGCTTCAGATGAAGCTGAAGTGCAGTGTGAGTTCATCAAAATTGTTGATCCGTATTGCCGGAAGCAAACCAGCTTATAGATAACAGTAAGGCTAACATATTCATACTAAAAGACAAAAAACTTCAAAAAAGACTGCATGATTTGGGGATTTTTTTTTTTCTGATAAATGCAATTATAAAATATAATATTTTATATATTTTATATAATTGCATTTTAAATTGCAATCACATTTTTTAATCAGGAAAAAAAAACAAAAAAAAAAAACAGTTTTTTTCAGACCCGACATCTGGTCCATTTATTCTTGCAAGAACTGTCCACTTGTACATTAAAAGACCATCAGACTGACAGGTTAAGTGATCAAACACATTTGTTTTGTGTTCACATTCCTACTAAGCACCTCAAACAAACTTCTTTTTAGATTAAAAGCCACTAAAAATTACTAAAAAACAAAATAAGTAAAAAATACAATATTGAATACAATATTAAAAAATATATATTGTAATATAATATAATAATAATATATAATATAAAAAATATATATAATAATATATTATTATTAATAATAAATAAAAATATAAAAATTAATAAATAAAAACACAATTTACCTTTGTAATTCACAGTAAAATAATATAATATAATATAATAGTATAATTATAATTTTATTTTACATTACAACTGTTACATTTCAATACTAATCTGAATTTCATCATTTTCAAATGTTAATCCATCAAACCTTTATTTTGACAGAATACCGAAGGGAGCACTACACTGCAAAAATGCTTTTCTTATATTTTTTTTTGTCATGTTTCCAGTCCAAATATAAGATTATTTTGTTTGTTTTAAGGCAAAACTAACTTAATTTTGACTTATTTTTTCTGAAAACAAGACAATGATTTTTACTTGTCTAGAAAATGCTTCTTGATTTAAGAATGTTTGGATATTTGGACTAGAAACAAGACAAAAACTCTAAGTAAGAAAAGCATTTTTTGCAGTGTAGAAGCTTCTCTTTTGTTGAAAAGTGACAAGTAAAAGAAGATGGTTGGTGCATGTTTTGTTCCCAAATGTACGTTAAAGTGACTCAAACATTTACAGTGAACCCAGGCTGAACACACAAGCAGATGATGAGCTGGTTACGTGTAAGAACTGCGCATCACATATATTTATTTAATTAAATTGCAGCCTACTAAGCCATATTGCATTTCGGTTTTATTTTGATTAATCATTCAACCCTCCCAGATGATATGCTGTTAGTCACAGCTCTAGCTATGTGATAGTAGGTTAAGTGTAACACCCTGTGATACGCTGAGCTGGAGACATTAAAAAAATGGTCAATGACTGTCTCGCTCTCTCACACTTATTTTTTCCCTCTCTCTTTCTTTCCGTCTGTCATCTTGGATGTCACATGTCCTTTGCTCAGGGAGGGACTGAGGCGTCCTGTGGTGTTAAGAGCTCATGTTAAAATGCCAGTGCTTTTACCTCTTGTTTGCATGTTTGTCATAGGCTGTCATATGCAATAATGCCTGCTGAGTAAAAGAAAAATTGGGATTTCAGTGAAGACATTTCACTCTTATTTAACATAATTATATTATAAACAGAATGTAAAATATAGCTACATTATATTAAATTATATAATTATCTTCATATTTTTCAGCCTTTTGATATATCTTAATATTTATATATTGAATTGTTTTAAAAGGGTGATAAACAGCAAAAAATATACCTACATATATTTGTACTAATGCATATTAATGTGTGAAAAATGCGACAGACTTCTGTGAACTTTTTTTTTGGTGACTTGGTTATGGATTGAAATGATTCACAGAAATGAACTCTAAAGCAATTTTCTTCTTTTGACATTTAAATCAGATGCTATTAAAACATTGCATTTTCATACTCAAATCACAAAATGTGAAACTAGTCTATGACACAGTCTTTATGAAACTTAATGAGCAAATTAAAAGCACTTTGTAAGCACTTACAAAGTTAATGTTACTGTGAGATTTCAGTGTTTATATATAAACTAGGGCTGTCAATAGATTAATTTTTTTTTATCATGACTAATCGCATACTTATTTTGAAATTAAGCATACACCATTTATCTTGTTTAACACGTCCATTTTGCCATCTTTGCCTATATCCAGCAAAGTAAACCATCAGATTGAAGTGTGATTTCCACAAAACTGTATTTTTCTGCTTTTTCAAGGTAAATTTAGATGTCTTTCCAAAAAAGGACACCAAATAACCAAATTATATTTTTTCAGATAATTCATACATTTATGTACACCAAAGCACCCATAAAAAAATCAGTTTCAGAATTCACAGTGTATAGTATGTGCAACAGCAAAGAGCTTGTTTACATTTTAGACAAGTCAAGTTGCGATACTGAACAGGACCACGTGGAGATGCCAAAAAAACCTAAACCAACCGCCTTGACCTACTAAAGTATACAGCAGCATACACAGGACAAATCCAAACATTATCCTGAATGTGTGTGAAAACAACGTGAATGTACTGAAATGTGCGATCAGTGCGTCAAGAGCGCTCATACATGATTTCTTTGCGCATCAATATAACAGACTCACGTGTGCTTCTGTACGTCACCGCAATCGTCTTTACTTTGATTGCAATCTTCATCCATCAAAACTTTCATAGCAAGAAGCTGGTTTGCTTTATCTAGCCGAGAAACATAGTTTTCATATCATCTGGCCATACAGCGGTGGGATGTTTCGACGCTCTGTTCAGACGGGAACAGCGCGATGCGGGAGGGCTCGCGCTCTTCAGATACAGTGACAGAATATGACGGATAGTTCGTGTTTTGAAGCGAAACAGACACTGGAATGAATAATTCTCTCTGCCATCTCTGATATAATCAGCATGGACTTTAAGAACATCTAATTTCGTGATGTAAAGTACGTTATGACGCAATTTCACATGCTTCCGTAATTTTTTTGCGTTAAATAATTTTAACGCGTTAAGGATTTTGAATTAACTGCATGCGTTACGTTGACAGCCCTAATATAAACACTAAGAAACGAGAGACAAATTTCTGATTTGTTTCTGTATATTAAAGGGGACCTATAATGCCTCTTTCACAAGATGTAATATAAGTCTCTGGTGTCCCCAGAATGTGTCTGTGAAGTTTCAGCTCAAAATACCCCACAGATCATTTATTATAGCTTGTTAAATTTGCCCCTGTTTGGCTGTGAGCAAAAACACGCCGTTTTTGTGCGTGTCCCTTTAAATGCAAATGAGCTGCTGCTCCCGGCCCCCTTTCCAGAAGAGGGCGGAGCTTTAACAGCTCATGCTTCGGTTGCTCAACAGCAACAAAGCTGGAGAATCTCACGCAGCCAAAATGAGGATTGTCAGTAACGGTGTTCAGCCTTACATTGTTCAAACCGGAGTCGACACTGATGGAGAGACTCAGGAAGAAGTTACAACTTTTAGAATGAAACTGGACGTTTCTGAATGGTTAGTGGATAAATTTATGTAGTTGCTGTGGAGTTGATTCAACTCATCGACTAGCATGTGCCGTCATGTTAATCTTTTGTGCAAATCCAGCGTTGAATTGACCCTCGTTTGTGAAGCAGTCCGGCGTAAAATGACGGCATGACAAAAACACAATACTACAACAACTCTTCCTCTTCTCTAAAGCAGCCCAACATGGCCTCACCCCCTTTGTTGCGTGTTTTCGGGGGCGAGGTTTATATAAATTTTGGGGTTTGTGATGTCACCAACCCAGGAAGAAGCTCATTGTAGTACCTGCCAGCTGTTTGTTGTAGTAAAAAGCGTTTTCTGTAAAAGAAAATATCTCCCTTTGCATTGAACTTTGAGCGTCGTACCTTTGCAGATAACATGACGCTAAAGTTAAAAAAGTGAAATCATAATCAAGAACCCTTTTAAAGTGATGCATGGTAAAATTGTTAGAAATTGATTCCAAGCATCCTGACTTTGATTGAACATGTTGCATGGCTGCAATTATATTCACGTTTCCTTCTATAATACACATTTTTAACAGATTATTAGATTAGGTTGACAACTTATGACCAATAACTCTAGAGGATCCAGCAGTAGAAATGGCCACTATGACCAACAGAACGGAGATAAGATCGCTGCATGTGTGAACGTCCCATTATTGAGACTGATGTGAAGGTGACCTGTATGTGAAATGTGCTGCTTTTTGCTTTTTTTACTCACAGAAAGTGTGTGGCCCTGTTAATAACCCCTTGCTCACCGCTGCTCTATTCTACTCAGTAATTACTGACTTTACACCACACATCTCTGAGAGCCGTTCACCTCATCCACACACAAACACAGGTCTTTTGTCCAGCATCCATGTCATTTATAACTCGCTAATTCTTGACACAGTCATATTTTCTGTCTAAGTGTGGTGCCTGTTAAATATAGATGGTGCTGAAAATCAGTTTAAAAATTATCCTGTTTTCTTCATTGAAGGTAATGGTACATTGATCAATAGATATTTGATATGTCAGTACATAATATTTTGTTATCTGAATGGTGTTTGACAGGCAAGAAAAATGTTTCTTGTAAGAAAATGGAAGGAGGCTGCAGTCAGGTGAAAACCTCTGAAAATGCTCAAGAAAATTCATCCAAAATAATGTGTAACGTATTTTTGCACATCTGTAGCCTGTTTTCTCTCAAGAATCGGTGAACTGATTATTAGTGTTAATCCAGATGGAAGTATGGATGACGCACCACACTCATAACCACTGGCCTCTTCAGTTCATCTGCCAGAAATGTCAGATTGGTCGCCAGATTCCAGTGTATGGAACGTGAAGGCCGGATATTCTCTCAAAAAGATCAGCCTAGTGAGGTTTGGTGGAAAAGTGATGGTGCAAAGTCCCCTTTCTGGGTTTGATTTGATGCAAAAGTAACTGAAATTGGCGAATAACGAGTGGGTGAATTGTTTACTTAAGGCACCCACATGCTACAAGATAATTGGGTTGATTTTGGGCCCAATTCTGCCCTTCTGACAGTCCTAGATAAAGTCCTGATGATTATCTTGATGGTTCTACAGGTTAGCTTATCAGATTTTCCTGTGGTGTGATGTGTTAAGAGTGATTGAATCTGCTCGGAAGAACGTCGGAGCCGCACCGATCTCAAATAGTAAATATTCAACATCAGAAATCAGAATCACCCGAGGACAAACGCACACACACTCTGTAGATTGTCACGTGGAACGAAACGATACCCAATCAGACAACGAGCTGACGCAAGATGGAAGTCTGCATGACTTCTTCCACCTGCCCTCCCCGCATTTTTTCTATAAAAAGCAGTCCATATAAAATTATCGCCATTTCTTCTTGCCCGTTGTCCGCCATGTTTGTTTACTCTAAAGTCATGTTTGATTTCCTGTGTTCATAGTCAGGACTGACTGAATGAAATCTGTTAGTGTGTGGTGTAGTGTTGTCATGATAGTGGAATTTTTAACTTCGATATGATACCTTGAAAAAACATTTTCGAAATCCTGGGGAAAACTGCCATATATACTGCCATATAGATAATAATAATAATAATAATAATAATAATATCTCATAATTTTTTAATAATTTGGGTAAATTTGTTGCAATAGCTTACTTGCAGCACAGGAAGGCTTTATTTGAAACTTCGAACTAAATTTACAAAGAAAGAGACATAAATAATCAGTAATTAAATGACGAACAGCACAAGTAAATACAATAGAATTAAGAGACAGATTAACTAAACATGGCTTTAAGTTTTTCAGGTGGGTCTAACAGTTTTCGGGTAGATACTACAAACGTTTTTTCAGTCGAGAGCCGTGAGTGATCTTTCTCTGTGTTTTGTTCTCTGATTAACATGACAGATAGCAGCAGGAATATTAGGCTGCTGTCACTTTAAAGGTTATGCAAATGGTTAATTATTTGTATGATTAAATCACAAAGAGTCAAGTCTTGTAAAAGCATTAGATTGAAAACATTGAAATTTCATTAAAGTGTGTTGATAATAGAAATGCAGTTCAAAATTTCCTTTCTCTAAATGCAAATGTTCTTTGAGTATTTTATTTGTGTAGGTGAAGCATGTACTCACTATACTCCTAATTACAAGATGAAAAAAACTGCACTTAAACTGGGTGTGTGACAGGTATGGCTGTGGAATGGGGTTTGGCTGAGGAAATATTTTTCAGGCGAGTGTCTGTGTGTCAATTCGCCGGCATATCAATACTGTAGAAAAGGAGTATTGGAACAGTTGCAGATATTTCAGTACAGCCTGGTCTCATTGTTAATACGTAGGTATAAATACGTAACTTTCAAAGACACAAAACGTACATTTTTGTATGTTTGGATAGGTGCTGAAATGTACAATATTGACGTATTGGCAGCTTTTAAGCTTAGCATTATTACCTTTTTAAAGTGAAAAAATGATAAAATATTTACAAATCTTTCATGTCATAAAGATATATGTATAATTTCCCTTTTATCATTTTATAGATAAATGTAAGATCCCTAAAGCCCACCCCGAACCTTAACATACCCATTTTATAAAGAATGTTAAAAGAATAAAACATAATGGACAGAAATGTGTAGGAAAATGACAACTTTAGTAACAATATAGCATTAAAATGATATTTTGAGCCGCTAATCCTACACTTACCCATAACCATTTCTTGGTACCAAAAGTAGTTCAAATGATGATGTGTTGCAGTCCTCTCTGGCGGGAATTGTTTTTTTAAAATAATAAAATAATCTGATACTGTGTGTCAAATGATCTCTTAAGTATTGGGGTTCAAATGTAAAAAATAATAACAAACCTCCCACTTTTGCTATGTTATGTATTACTGTGTTGTTCATTTTATTACTAACTTTTCAAACCGGTCACTCAGTGACTTTTTACTTTTAAATGTACAGATTTTTAAATACAACTAGTTCTAAGCTTTTTTTTTATTATCTGTCCTGACAGTGGTAATACTTTAATTCATGAATGAATAAAATACGTTAGTATTCCAAACTGTTTCTTTGCATTTATTGTGGATTTACTGTCAGTACTGGGCTCTCAGTTCACATGGGTGTGGTATTTTGTACTGTGACAGTTTTCGTCCACCAAAGATAATTTTTGACCAAGGAAAAACCCTGCTTTAGTAATTCATCAATTTCTTCCATTCTAGAAGCGCTACTCAAACGTCATCGTTTCAGTTGATTGATTTCAGCCCTCCAAAAAATTTTTTGGCTGAAACTGAAAATTCCTTTTTCGTTTTGCAAAATTTCGGTGCATCACTACTTTATCTTTATTTATCTGTATTTGGCCAGTACTCCTCACATTCAAATCAAGATTTAAAAGCAAAATGTGAAACACAGCAAGCTCAAGAGACACTTAATCTGGTAGTGTCACTATAAAAATGAGTGGTTAACATAATATTTGATCTTCTCAGTCAAGTTTTTTTTTTGAAGTGACACTGCCTTCCTCCTCTGTGAAAATGCAGCTGGATTAACCATTCTTGAATTTCAGGTCAATTGAGATGACTCAAAACGTGAAGTCTTGAAATGAAAAGGTCAAAAAAAGATTGTTAGCAGTCAGGATTGTTCCCGTCTCACCAGGAAGTGGTGTATCCTCATAATCCGTCACGTCTGTTGGAGTTAAAGGTGGGTGGGGTGTGGATGAACAGGAAAGTCTCTCTTTTTTTCAACATAGCTGTTCTTTACTACCATTATCATGAGTCCTGTCTCATGAGAAGACAATGTGTCTGTCTCTTTCTCTTTAAACAATGGCAGAGAGACCGATCTGTAACTCAAGCTGTCTCTTTAGTGCTGCGCTTCAAAGAGTTTGTGGAAAGAGCTTTTCTTTGCAGTGACCTCCAGCACTGGATAAAACATGGAGTTCATAAAAGAAATCAAGTTCTTCCGTCACACGTTCCTTCAGTTGGGAAAGTCAGAAAAGACCTTGTAATACGGAGTGTCTAAACAGGGGACAAGCTTTCTGTTCTTTATTAACAGCTTTGCATTTGAAATTTGCATGCATTATCTTGTGGGAAAATATATTGATGACTCGTCATGCACGTAGCACCATATCCAATGAAATGCTCTGTAAGATGAGAATATCCTTCTCCCTTATACCAGCTGCCTCTGACTAGCTGGTTGTGTTTCGCAGAATCATATAACGAACGCCATTCATAGTTTTGTTTCTGCAGGCCTGTTTGTTGTGTTGTTTCAGTCAGGTATGACTGACAAAGCTAGATAAGTGTGTGCAAGGGTTGGGGGATGTAACTGAAAATATATCTCAATATTTTAAAAGGCTGAAAAATATCTAAAAAGCTGTATCTCTATTTCACAGCTGGGTCATTCTGTGTCGGCTCAAATTTTTGATTTTGTTAATATTTTTTTCTGTTGAAAGACCAACATAAACAGAGATGAAAGCCAAAATACTAAATGTCACAGATGTATATTTACTGAGTAATTCCTCTACTTTGTAGAGAAGTGTCAAAATGACCATTTTCACCTGAGATTTGGAGCCAAATTAGAGGGGTGTAAAAATGACTTTATAAAGATGGCATCATTTTATTTTTACACAGAGATTGGTGGGTCTGTTAGTAAAATCTGTTGACTTTAGCAATGTTTGTTTCATTATCTGCCAACAGTGACCATTCAAAAATGGCAAAAAGCACTTCTTGTGTTTCTTGCCTCAAGTTTGCACGCCTGTAACTCAAGAAGTATTAAAGATGTCTTAATATCCTTTTAGATTCTGGTTCTTAACAAACTTTCCTTTTGGTATCTTCATTTTAATGGCCCTCGATGGTTCAACCCCAGAGATATGGAGATCTTAATGCGGCTCCATGAATAAATTGGTAAATTGTACACATTTTCAGTGGTCAAAAACCAAATGTTTGTCACTTCTTGACTTACAGGCATGCAAACTTGAGGCTAAAACACAAGAAGTGCTTTTTGCCATTTTTGAATGGTCACCGTTGGCATATAATGAAACAAAGATTGTTAAAGTCAACAGATTTTACTAATAGAGCTACCAATCTCTGTGTAAAAGTAAAATAATGATGCTACCATCTTTCTAAAGTCATTTTTTACACCCCTCTAATTTGGCTCCAAATCTCAGGTGAAAATTGTGGATTACTGGAATAGTGGATTACTCAGTAATATAGATCTGTGACATTCAATATTTTAGCTTTCATCGCCATTTATGTTTGTCTTTTTACAGAAAAAATATTACCAAAATCAAAAATTTGAGCTGGGGACCTCTGGTTGAGATGACCTGGAATTAACCAGATGTTTTTTTAACATTGATAATGATAATAAGAAATGTTTCTTGAGCAGCAAATCAGCATATTAGAGTATAATTTATGAGGGATTTTAGCCTTCACATTGATTAATATTGCTCAAAGTGAGTTTCACAGGCAGCAGAAATAGTTTTTTTCCCCTTCAGATGTTTTGTTCATCTGGTGGTAATTTCCATAAATGTCAGTGTTGAGAGAGACCATACGGAATGATGTGACTTTTGTGGAAAGCTCATCTCAGTCAATCCGTCCGTCTCCAATTTCATTATCTCTGTCTGTCTGTCTCTCTCTGAGTGTCTTAAGTCAGCTTGTTTTATATGATCTGTAATTTGAGAGTGTCAGTGCCTGCAGCTAAATGAAAGTAAATTCAGCCCTGTGATGTTTAAGAATAAGGTTCTATTTAGGACAGAAACATAACTGATGCAAACACAAATCATTGGCCAGCAACATCTAGTGTGTGCATAATTATTAGGCAGTTTGTGTGTTTTGTGATTAATACTCAAATATTTAATTGTAAATAGCTATTTTTTTCTGTAACATTCATGATCCTTTCATTCATAAACTGTCAGTTTTTCTTTAAGATGTATTGGTTTCCTCTCATTGTAAATTGTATATCTGAGAACTATGGAAGCTTATGGAAGATAAAGAATTGCGTGATGTAAAGTCTGAATTGCGTGATGTAAAGTCTGAATTGCGAGATGTAAAGTCTGAATTGCGAGTTGTAAAGTCAGAACTGCAAGTTTTAAAGTCAGAATTGCGAGTTATAAAGTCAGAATTGCGTGATGTAAAGTCAGAATTGCGTGATGTAAAGTCAGAACTGCGTGATGTAAAGTCAGAACTGCGTGATGTAAAGTCAGAACTGCGAGTTTTAAAGTCAGAACTGCGAGTTTTAAAGTCAGAACTGCGAGTTTTAAAGTCAGAACTGCGAGTTTTAAAGTCAGAACTGCGAGTTTTAAAGTCAGAATTGCGCGATGTAAAGTCTGAACTGCAATCTGTAAAGTCTGAATTGCGCGATATAAACTCACAATTCCAAGAAAAAAGCATTAGTTTTTTTTATATAAACTATATATCAAACAATTCTGACTTTACAACTCACAATTGTGAGATAAAAAGTCACAATTACCTTTTTAATTTTTTTATTTAGTGGCAGAAACAAGCTTCCATAGAGAACAGCCCACATGTTTTCAGGCGTGTTTAAGTTAGATGAGGAAGAGGTTCTGGTTGGCTATACATGCTTGTAAATGTGCGATTTATTGTCCGGCATAAAGATCATGATCTTCCTGAATGCTTCTGAGAGCTTCACACCTTGAACTTCTATAGACTCCCAGTTGCTGTTCTGGATGATTGTGACACTGGAAGCTCAAGGGTCTTTGGTGTCTCTTTGGTTAATTCATCGCAGGTCTTTTGCAGTTAATTTGCACCTTTTTGACTATTATTAACAGGATTTGTATCATTTTATGGCCACGTTTTTTTAAATTTCTAGAGTGGGATTTTTGGGTTAAACTATTCCTTTTAGGAATTCACTGCAGAGGGCTTATTTCAGTAACTTGTGATTTACTCTTTGAAGGTTTGAGATGTAAATGAAGTGTGTGTGTGTTTGAGTGAGATTAATTGCAGATATTAAAACAGACGTGGCTTTATTTCCTTTAATACTTCCAAGAAACACACCCATATGGTAATATTTAGTAATAAGATGATAAACTGATCAGAGGATGAAGAAGTAATACAAACAGCGGTTTCTATTAATTCAGTCTAATTTGTAATGAACGAGAGATATAAATGCACTGCCAAAAATATTATATTTGCCAGTAAAAATATCTAAAAATCATAAATAAAAAGAAAACAAGATCAATTTAGATAAGGTTGATGCTCAAACAAGCAAATCAATGTTTTGATAGCATCACAGTATTTACACTTTAATCTAGCAATGAATTCCTTGTATGTTTTTCAACATTGAAACGATTACATGCTTCACCTTTTAAATGAGGAGTCATTATTTTTAGCAGGTGCAGTAATTGTTCATTATTTGTTTTTGCAGGTTCTGAAGTGATGATGTCACAGTGATGTCACTGAGTTGAAGTAGAGGCCGTCATTTAACAGTAAGTGAAACCTCACACACGATGAACAGGTTTACGGCCTGTTAACACCAAGAATGATACTATAATTATAACTAATGTGATATCTATATTGACATACACACAAGTGGATCATCATGTTGTTTAAAAAAGTTGCCAGCCACCGCCAGCGTTTTTGATCATTTGTACAAAAATGTCATGTCCCCCTGAATATTTTGTTGTATGAATATCTGAACATGCAATATGTCAAAAGAAATAACAGACCATGTGCTTTTAAACAACAACAACAAAACAATTTATTCTAGCTTCATGCATTCTTTTTGTCAACACTTGAATGTGTGTAAGTTTCATAAAAAAGCAACATAAAGCTGAGAAAATCGTGTTTTTTGTCAAAGACTACGCCCGGATCAGATTCAGAATGATGATTAAAACATAGATGGAGTAGATTGAGTCCATCAACACCTCCAAAGCTTCACTGTCCTGTAGCTCGTCCCGGGTCGACATTTCATTCGGTAATGTCAGGCACTTGCGATTTTATATGCTGTTTAATGTTTGATGATCGCATTATTTTACATATCCATCTACTTACATATGCTATCGCTTGTTTCTGCTTCTTTTCGCCTGTGTTTTGATCTGGATATTCTGTACTCTTTCAGAAGAAAATGCGTAAAGATGGAAAATTCTGTCAATGGCGGGGAAAGAGTTCATTTAAAAATAGGACTAGAGATGCACCGATCAACCAGCCAGGGATCGGAATCACCCGATTTTCCGCATGATTGGACCGGTCAGTCTCACATCCTACCGCGGCACAGGCAATAACGTCAGTTGCTCGTTCTTGCCCTCTTGTCTGTTCTCTCTGACGATGAAGTGACACACACCCGCCTCCTCTCTCTCACTCGTCTCATTCGCTCCGGTTAAATAGGGCTTGTATTGTGCATAATTCCCGCAGGTTTTGCGCTCACATCAAAAGTGTGATCTGTATAAGTGGCGTGCACATAAGCTGTGAGTCACAAGTATCAAAATAAGTGGCTGACTCATGAGTTTTGGAACGTTAAATAGTTAGGAATGTCTTAGCAGTATATTGGATCCGTCACATTCTCTCTTAAAATGACAGTAGTCTAATATTCCTGCTGCTGTCTGTCATGTTCATAAAAGAACAGAAGACAAAGAAAATTACTAACTTTATACAACTTTTACATACTAATTGTAAGCGTTAATCTGTATATAATTATTACAATGAAGACTATCCAGTGTTATTTTACATTTCATTACTTTAACTTCTGTAGTATTTCTTACCTGAATATACTGTATACCCACCTAGCTTAAAGCCATGTTTATTTCATATTTCTCCTTATTCTATTGCATTTATTTGTGCTGTTGTTTGAAATTTGTTTATTTGTTCTTCTGTCTTTTTACTTGTTTTTTTTTTTATGAAAAATAAAATTTTGCATTGAAGAAAAGTAGATTTTTGTATATGCTGTCAATTATTATAGTTATTTCGATTATTATTATATTATAGTTCTTTGAAAGAAAATTGGAATCTGCAAAAATCGGAATCGGCAGGTCACATTTGCAAAAAAATGGAATCGCCAAGAAAATTGCAATCGGTGCATCTCTAAATAGGAAATGTTTTATTTGTTTTAGAAATTCTGTGTAATGTGTTTATTTTTTGGCAAACAAAGTGCTGCATATTTAAATAGCAGTCTTTTTGTGCTTTAAAGGGGACATAGGATGCAAAATTCACTTTTACGTGGTGTTTGGACATAAATGTGTGTTGGCAGTGTGTCTACACAACCACCCTATAATGATAAAAATCCACCCAGTGCTTTTTTTTTTAATCCCCACAAATCATAAGCACTTTGTCAGATCAAGCCGTTCACAGATTCTTGGCAAAGTGACGTAAATTTGCACAGGCCCCTCCCACGACTCTTGACGGACACTGCCGTTTTAGCATAGACCCGCCAGTGAGCTGTAAACAGTTCGCCATTGTTTCGACGCCGTGCAGGTGTAGACAAGAATGTCTCCAAAGCAACTGAGGCGTTTTGTTATTAGATATAAGAATGAACATAGCAGTTGTCCTTTACTCTCGACATCTGAGCCGCAGAAGACGCAGTGGATTTTGTTTTTGAAGGGAATGCGCCCCCGGATCTACCTATCTGCATTTATGTCTGCGCTAAAAAGTTCCTGAAGGATGGATCAGAAGACGTGAGTAACGTTATAGGTTTTTTTATGAATCTTTGCAAATCGCCTTTCCTAATAATGTGCTAGCAAGTTCCACGACGAATGCGGCTAAAGTTAAAGGCTAGTTCACACCGCACAGATAAACGCCAACAAACACGTCTGTTGGATCAGGACGCAGCCTCCGAAATGAGGCGCAGCTAGTGTGACACCCCTGTGAGTTTGTTTTCACCCGACTGAACATGTTTAATCGGCATTTGTTGGGTCGGGGAATGTCTGAGCAGTGTGGTATGATTTTCCAACAAATGACAACAAACTCTGACGTAATCTGACCTGGCCACGAACCGTTGCCATGACGATGAGGCAAGTCCCTTTGCAAAGACTGCTGTTTGATCGCGCCGGCACCTCAACAAAGCACTGCAAACTTGACATCGCAGCTTGTTCATTATCAAAATAATGCAGTCGAACAAACATATGTCGTCATTTCTATTTAGAACCTTCTCACTGTAATTCATAACTGCACGTTTATAATGAACAATGCATTAAGGCGATTGTCTTATTACAAACTGTGTACATTTAATGTAAAAATAACATGGTAACACTACAATAAGGTTTATAAAGGTGTTTAATGACTAACAAGTAATTTTCAAATGTATTTTAATTGTTTTTGAGCATTTATAACTGCATAAATAAGAATGGTGAGTTCAGAAGTGCGGAAGATAGGGGTGGGGTGAACAGTAGCTCATTATCATTTAAAGGGACATGCACCGAAACAGCTCAATGTGAACTGAGCTGTTTTTGACAAGGTAAACAGGGTGTTTTTTACACAACCATTCAGAAATTTTAATCAAAGTATGTTATAGACTTTTCATGAAGACCCTAAAGAATAATACTAACTTGTGGAAAATTGGCATCCAATGTCCCCTTTAATATTCACAGACGACTAGTCCATATCGCCATTTGATTAAGTGCACTTTTGATTTAGGGTGCTTTCACACTAGCGCTTTTGATGCGCACCTGGGTTCGATTGACGTCAGAGTTCGGTTTGTTTTGGATGATGTGAACGCTGTTTTCTGAACTCGGGTGCGAACCTTCGAGTCCGCATAAAAAGGGTGGTTTGGGGTACGGTTCATGTGAACTCCGGTACGGTTCACTGCTGATTTGAACGCAGTTGTACTAAATTGCTGAAGTGGAGTGCTATTGATGACATATGATTCGATTAAAAACTGTTTTTTCACTCACTTTCCTGACAAGCGTTTATGACACACTACAAGCAGAGAGAATTTACATCTCATTTCTGCTTTTTAGATTTGCTTTTCAATGTTGTTTAGTGGTCACTCTGGAGGGATTGTGTTTGGGTGTTTCTCAGTAAATCGCATGGATCTAAACAGTAGCAATTGAGCTTGGAGTGTCCATATGAGATGGCAGTGTGGATTTACAGACAGCAAGTACATCCTGGAGAGAAAGAAAAGTGTGGTTGTGAACCCATTTTGAACCCAAAAATCCAATCAGCTGGACATTATGGCAAAATAAACCCTGTTGTGAAGCTGAAGAAATGTCATGTTCATGACTGTGTTGTGTGCGTATAGATTTCTCGTGCGTCTGTCCTTCAGCGGCGTCTTTGCGAGTGACAGATTGCTCTGATGTGATCAGAGGAGACGGCTCATTAGGTCAGGAATGTGTTGAGCTGTAATGACACTCATCACATCGCCAGCGCGCACAGAGAGACGGGAACTCATCTCTAAGGTCAAAGCCAGCGGGTGGTCGCACACAAACTCGCATGGCTTCAGCTCAGTAGGTCACTGCCTCTCATTGGCTGTGTCAGAAACCGAAGGCAGTGCTGCCCACTTAGTCAGAGACTTAACAGAAAGCACTTCCTGCTGGGATTCGCAAAATTTTGCCAGCTAAACCCCTAAAATATTTGTTTGAAGTAACCCTGAGATTTGAGGTTAAAATTTCAGTAAATTAACACATTTGCATGATTTCGGTTAACAGTCACATGACATACAGGTAAACAAATAGGCCTACTAATGCTGCATGCATCCTAAAACGCATACTCTATAGTAGGTACTACATTTGGTTTGAAACTTGCTTCACGACTGTAGCTCTGCCCCAATAATAAGTTATAATTATCTATAATAATATATTACTCTATAATAATTACTCTATAGTAAGTATGTGTGTAGTGTATGAATGAAATTTGGATGTACTACATCTGTCATGTTGTCACTGTCACTGCCATTCATAAATTCTCTCCTTTGGCCTCAGTGAATGCGCACTTCAGAATCTCGCCGGAAGTAATAGGTCATCTGGGTACTTTTTGTCTACTGTTTTATGAATGCTATGAATTCGGACATGCTACTTGGCTCACAAACTGTTTTGCCCCTCCTATATAGTATAGAAGTAGGCATATTCGGACGCAGGGAAGATTTCCTTTTTTAGTAAGCGTTTTATTTTGATTGTTTTTATTTTAAAATGTATTTATTTAATGATTACAAGTCCCCTCTCACAAATCTCTGGAAAACCCTGGACTGAACAAACATAATTGCTGCATCCCAATTTGCCTACTTATACTATGCCCTAAAAGTATGTACTGTTTTTGTGAAGAAAAAGTACATACTTTTGAGTGTGTAGCAGAAGAGTAGGCAAGCTTTGTCATAACTGCTTCTCTAACAGACGCTCTGTCGCTTAGTTATGTGCAATCTGTCACTGTTTAAACTGCCCTGTCAATCATGTCACAGTTAAAATTCTCCACATTCAATTTAATTTAGTTTCCTACCGTTTCGGAGAGAAATTATGTACCATTGATGTGCCAGTCGTGGGACTTGCATGCAGTGAACTCTCCTCATGTTTTTGCAATTTGCATAATGATGCATTTAAAAGTTAAAGACCAAACGTATCTTTACAAAAGTTCACTATGCTGTTGCAGATTAAATATAATGTGGATAACATTGAATAAATGCATTTCGTCAGGTTAGATAGTGATTCTTAATCAATCAAACCCCTTTATCTAAACCTCTCTACTTAACCATCGGTCTTGCACATCCCCCATGTTTGTAGTTTTTTTTTAACACTTTTTATTTGTGTTTGTAGTTCTAATCAAATCTTCGTCCAACGCGCAATGGGTTGTGGGCAATATTAGCCGTTAGAGTGTGCATGGATCTGTACTTCGTATTCTAACTGGAAAAAGTAGACCGGACATCCGGATATCTTTGGAAAACTCATTTCAATTTAGGAAACACTAATTCAAATTTCGAATATTATTTAGGAAGGATAATATGCGAATTAGGGCGCAGCAAATGACTTATTTCTTTGTAGAAACTGAATTATAATTTGGAAAAAAAGAAAATTATATGAACTTATTTATAAACTTTTTTCATTCAATCATTCTGCAGGATGCCATTTTTTTTGTTTACTCTTTTTACCAGCGCATGCAAAATGAGTCCAAAAGTCTTGTGCATTCTTTAAAAAATCACTACAAACTATATCAAATATGTAAATGTATTCAAATAAAAATACTGAGTGCAGAATTGGAAATATTTATTCTTCATTTCATACATCTTTAGTTTAAATTGAACAAATCCCAGATTTTCAGTCTGTTCTCAGACATTTGCACCTCACTGTATATGAAATTAACAGTATTATTTTAGTATTTGTTTATATATAATTATGGTATTTATTACTTTTTTGAATTAGCTCTTATTTTTATATTTTCAGTTTTAGTAATTTTGTGCTTTATTTCAAATACAGAAAACAATTTAATAGTTTTAGTTTTAGATAACAATAGCAACCCTGTAAATTAAATGCAAAATCAGAGGGACTGCTTGGTTTTCAGCATGATCTTTCAGGGCGGAGGATGAACAGACAGAAGTGTTTTGTGATGTTCTTTTCTGAGATGACTTTGTGGCCTGAGGTCACATCATAACGTTATGAGATCCATCTTTGGAAAAATCAATCCCGGCACTAATCAGTGTGTTTTGTGGTGCTGAAATAAAGGCGGTGAAGTGGCAATTTATTAGAGCTGAGCTTGTGGTAGTTGTGGGGCTCAGCTGGGATAAACCGGCAGCAGGTCAGGTGAGGTCGGGCTCCTTAAGTAACATGGCAAACACGCGGATGGGGATGATCTGTCGTCCAAACCTGTCCATCTGAAGCTCTACGGATTGAGGGGTTCGCACGCAGGGTCACGGCCTCCTCTGGTCTGTTCATCCTCTTTCGTCGTGTTCTTTTTTTTTTTCAATGGGGAAGAAGTTTTGAGTTCAGAAAGATGCAGTATGTTTCACAGTGCAGTGAACTCCTATGTGAAAATATCATGGAAAATTTAAGAGTGTTCAGACACACATTTTTAATAGTGTCTGTGAGTAGCACAAACAGTTACAATTGAAAAAGTATATATTAGGGCTCTGACAAAAAATCAATGCTTCTCGATTTGTGGTTCAATTCTGAGATTTTCCGAATGCACCGCGATTCTCTCTCGAATAGTTTTTAACAGCAGATGGCGCTCTAGGCTAGTTTTTAACCGCACGCTCAAATGCTCACGAAGAGGAGCGCTTGTGCATTTGGCTGAGTCTGACAATGTACTTGCACCTTTGCACTTCAACCTTTTCACATTTTACGAATTATTATTTTATAGAATGTTTAAGTGGTGTGTGTAAGGAAAGCAAGCAGAGTACAGCTGTTTCTAAAGCTCGCAGTGCCATCAAACTAAGCTTGAGAATCGCGATACATTCTGAAAATATCAGAATCGACACATGCAGTGCGTTTAAGTTACGTGCCAGTGGCCTTAATCCATGCACGGCTTTTCAAAATTTCACAAAGCATTTTGTGATTGTTTTGTATGAAATATTTAAGTTTATAATTTATTGTATTGTTATAATAATATTGTTCTAAAATCGGTTTTATTCTGGCATGTCGGCGCGTTCACTTGGATTTTTTTTTTTTTATATATAACGGCGGAAAGAGCTTTAAATACTAGACGTTTTAGGTCATACAGATAAGAGTAAGACATCATTCGAAACTGGTCTATTAAAAGGTCTACTTCTATTTATGCACACTCACAAAAACAACAAAACACTGAACAAACAGAATGCGCTTTATACCATCTTGGTCTCCGAGAACTGCACGTCACAAAAATGAACCAAAACTTGATAGGCTACTTGCCTCAGTCACAATAAGAAATATGTCTCTAGAAAGCTTGAAATGTGAACAAATATTCTCTGATTATGTAATTGGTATGAAACCAACGAGAGGTACAGAGGTAATCTGCTCAAACTTAGATGTTTATAATGTGTATGGGCGCTTCCCTATGAGGAAAGGACAAGGCATAAGAGTGAAAATCTTGCTGTAATTAAATATAAATCGTTCTGAATTAAAATGTAAAAATAAATTAAAAATCTTTGTCGAAATGTTCCGATATGGTTTCATTAAAGTTCATAGTTATTCTACAAATGTTACTTTAGTTTAACAGCTGCATGAAATACCCACTGCAGTTCGTGATTTATTTTCATGAATGAAAAAAAAACATTTAAATACAATCCCCCCTATATATGTTACATACTAAAACATTACTGTATTATAAGTAATAATACAGACTGTATTATTATATTACATATAAATGAAAATGATTTTTGAACTTTATATTGAATTGAAGATGTTTTTGCCCCATTTTTCCGATCAGAGGAACCCTAATTTCAATTAAATGTTTAATGTAAGAAGTTAATTATATTAAAAATGTAGTTAAAATAATCAAGGAATGGTTTTTCACACAGTTTGTTACTTAATGAACAGATGAAAGAGTGAAATGTAATCATTTTTGATTTATATAAATGATAGTTCCTCTAATTAGGAAATAAACTTGAGCTATGTCAGAGCAAATTAATAATTATTAAGATGTAGAATTTCATCAAAAGACCAAAAATATATATTTTAAAAATATACTATACTATATTGCTATTTTCTTAGTAGAAAAGGTTCAATAGAACCTTAAAGGGTCATGAAACCCCCCCTGTTTTAGCCTGGTCGTTCACACCTCTGAGCTGGAAAACTCTGTGAAAATGGGCGTGTAAAGCTCTGGAAAAGTGGGAGTGTGGGGGGGGAAAGAGGGGAGAGTACAACCAATGAAACGCAGACCTACAACACACTCATTATACAGAATAATGAATATTAATATACGAGCACGGAGAAAAATGACAACAAACTCCCAAGCACAAGGGAGAAATGTGCAAGAATATTTAAAAAAAAAAAAAAAAAAAAAAAGGGGCTGTTGTTAAACTCATTGCTGAGCTCAGCGCTGAAACCGATCATATGCACGCTCCGCATGTATATCATAACAGTCGTATTTTTCATGTGTTTGTATTCAAACTCCATTTCAGACCGCATACAAACAACACACATGTGCTACTGTGCTGAGGGAAACATACACACGGCTCACGTGTCCGAACGCAGAGGTGAATGAGCAGCACTTTTGTGACATTTGAATTCTCCACTGTAATGCGATCTCATGCGAACATGTTTTCCATTTGTGCTGGTGGACAACAGCAAAACAAACCGCCTGCACCAAAACTTCGGCTCTGGTCGCGTCGCAGGAAAATGCATTTTTGTGTTGTAGCACTGAGGAAACGAGCACCTACGACCCATGTCTCTGAATGACAAGAGACAGAGGCAAGAGAAGTGATACTTCCTCATGCATAATACCGCAATTATAATCTTATGCATACTACAGCACAGTGATTGGATTGAATGTGCTTTTTGTCATGAATAAATGCAGAGAACCGCTCGTAACTGTTGACGTCAGCATGTTCGACCAGCCCTTAATGGAGCCAATCAGCACTCCGGATCTTACACGATTAAGTCAGGTTTTGTGACATTGCTCCGACTTTGCCTTTCAAACCAGAAGACAGAAATTGCTCAAAGTGTAAAAATAACTAATTTCAACTTATGAATAAAATTAATGAGTACCTTTAGTGTTTTCAATGATGTGCAGCCTATACATATCTGTTCACAGCTCAAAAAATGTGTTCTGGGGTTTCATGACCCTTTAAAGGGTTCCCATCATGGAATCATTTTATAGATTTAGTTTTAATTTTTAATTTTAATTAAATTTTAAGAATTAAATGGCTCGTAAACATACTTTATTACTTAAAAAAAAAATTGAAATACCCTATTAAACATGAAAGTATTATGCAGTCATAAAACATAAAACATTTCTCCTTATATAGAACCTTTAAAATGAGGTCAAGAACCTTCTATATAGAACCCCATGGAACCTTTTTTTAGTGTGTTTCACAGTACAATAAACTCTTATCTGAAAAGATCATGGGAAATTTGATATGAGCTGCTGCAGGAACTGATTTAAGCAGCACTGAGTAAAATTTCCTCTTTAAAATTGACTCTGGAATCTACCGGAAAATTCTGCCACTTTAGAAATGTGTGTCTAAAATGGCTCCAGTATTATCCGCTCTCCTCTTCGGAGCTGCATAAACGGCACTTAGTTGGATGACAGTGTTGCCGGCGGCGGCCTGCAGTGCTGAGAAGGCGAATATCCCTGCCGTCAGCTCTTCCCGCCGCTCGTAGAGGTGACGCCAAGGTGAAGGCAGACTTGCAGAATGGTTGGAAATCATTGATATTCCGACTCGCAGGCTGCAAATGGCTCGGTGGCAGATGGAGTCTTTGTCAGTGAAGAAAAATGGCAGCGAGGGAGTAACGACGCTGTTTCTCCCCCCGACGGCCCTCAGGATGGCGGGCGAGAGAGTAGCGATGACCTTCCTCGCTCAGGGGGATCCAGAACGACTACTTTGATCAATTAGCAGTCTCTCTTTTTTTAAAAGGGAAGTGGATATGCATTTTTAAGAGAGGCATTGAATTTTGTCAGTATAGTGAGAGTAGATTTAATATAAGTAGAAACATTTAATGGACAAATATTTGGTTCTTATGGCTCAGTGATATATTGAATATTGAATATATGATTCAGCTGGTTCTCATTTTTTATTTTGGTTTGTGAATATGAGTGTTAATTTTAATACTGTCTCTAATTTAAATTTCAGTAGCAAAACAAAACAGCATTAGAATTGTAAAGTTTGATTCATTTGCACAAATCTGTTCAAACTGACAGTTTCAGCAAATCGATTCAAACTGATTCAGTGACTCATCACTCAATCTTCACAGCATTAGCTTATTTAAATACTTAAAAATTAGAACTGAAAATGATTCTTGAGCTTGATAGTGGAAGCTGTTTTTTTTTTCTGTATGTTTAATATAAAAAGTAAAATATATTAAAAATCTAGTTGAAATAAGCAAGTTACACTCTAAAAAACACTGGGTTAAAAACAACACAAAAACTACCCAAACACTGGGTTGTTAAGTCTGACCCAGGAGCTGGGTAAAACAAAAACTACCCAAACACTGGGTTGTTAAGTCTGACCCAGGAGCTGGGTAAAACAAAAACTACCCAAACACTGGGTTGTTACGTCTGACCCAGGAGCTGGGTAAAACAAAAACTACCCAAACACTGGGTTGTTACGTCTGACCCAGAATCTGGGTAACACAAAAACTACCCAAACACTGGGTTATTACGTCTGACCCAGGATCTGGGTAACACAAAAACTACCAAAACACTGGGTTATTACGTCTGACCCAGGAGCTGGGTAACACAGAAACGACCCAAACACTGGGTTGTTACGTTTGACCAGGATCTGGGTAACACAAAACTACCCAAACACACTGGGTTGTTATGTCTGACCCAGGAGCTGGGTAAAACAAAAACTTCCCAAACACACTGGGTTGTTATGTCTGACCCAGGAGCTGGGTAAAACAAAAACTACCCAAACACTGGGTTATTCGTCTGACCCAGGAGCTGGGTAACACAAAACTACCTAAACACTGGGTTGTTACGTCTGACCCAGGATCTGGGTAACACAAAAACTACCTAAACACTGGGTTGTTACGTCTGACCCAGGATCTGGGTAACACAAAAACTACCCAAACACTGGGTTGTTACGTCTGACCCAGGAGCTGGGTAAAACAAAAACAACCCAAACAGTGGGTTGTTACATTTGACCCAGGAACTAGGTAACACAAAAACTACCCAAACACTTGAAAAATATCCCCCCCAAAAAAAAGAAGACCCAAAAGGCTCAACCCAGGACTTGGGTAGAAAAAATAACCCAAGATTTTTTAGAGTGTAATTTTGATTTATATAAATTATAGTTCTTCTAATTTGGGAACAAAGCTTCAGACATTTTAGAGCAAATTCACAAATATTAAGATACAGAATATCTTATAAAAAAAAACAAGCGATATTGCCCATTTAAGCTATATGCTAAAATAGCTATTAAATGCAACAGAATTACATTATGGACAAGGTTACTCTCATTAAAGCAGTGTTAATATTGAGCTCACAATTACCTGCACAAATAAGCCTAATATGTTTGCATGAAAGACAGTACAGTACAGTACAAGTCAAAATATGTTTGAAAAGAAAAAGAAAGAATTGTTTGCAGCTCTTGTTTACCCTGTCTTGTTTAACAATTAGCATAATTAATGGGACTAAACTATCCCGATCATTAAACAAGATTTTTAATGGATTGCATTTAATGATTTAAAGACTCTTTTATGGAGTGAAGTAATTACCCAGCATTCACTGTTCAAACAGAGCACGTTTTCTGCTGCTGGGTGAAAGGAAAGATTAGACATGTTGCGCATTTGAATTAATTGTTTTTGCAGTGAAATTCTAATTCTAAACAGATGAAAGAGGAAGTTGTTCAGGAGCAGTGGTGGTTACATGACTGTTTCAGGTTTGTAATCATACAAATATGAGTTCTAATTCCCCTGACATCCGTATTCCATGTTCAGAATGGAAAATCGATGAATAGAAACAGCCGTGCGGAGTGCTGAATAACATCTAGAATGTAATTCTCTGGTGTAATGTGCATGTATTGCAGGTTGATGGCTGATTTTCATTAGCGGCCTCATTGACATGCACGCTGTGTCTTCCTGCACCAGAATGCACATTGTGTGTCGTATCTTGGCATTGTTTGAATATTGAGAGCTTTTTTTTATTTGTATTTTTTCAGGAAAAAGAAAAGATGCTCCTAAATGTGCACAGGTTGCAGTATATTTATGATTGGATAAATTAAATGCAGTTTTTAACATTGGTTGATGCGGTTGCTGGATTCATAGATTTAAGCAGTAAGATTGCTCCCATTTTCCCAGATGCATAAGTGTGAGGCCACAGGTGACAACAGAGCTGCTGTATATTTAGCACAAAATAGCCATCCAATCAGATCGCATCCTTCTGAATAAATCACTTCAGACTAGAATTGGCCTGGGAATTTTCTGTTATAGGAAAATGTCTTATTACTGCCATCTCTGAGAATCAGTGAGATGTCTTTTTTTCCTGTTGATTTTACATCAAGCAATAGACGAGCTGATGCTATTCATAATTTGTTTTTAAATCGCTGTATTTTTTAAGTGTGCAATGCGTCTTAACGTTTGCTGTCATTTGCGTTAAAGTGGTGCTATAATGTGATGAATCCTTCATGGTGTAACAAGCACGCAGCGCTTTCTGCTCTTTAGAGATGAATGAGTGTTGGCCAAGGGCAGTGCCAGCGTGTTTGATGGTGTTGATGATTTATGATTACTTTAACAAGGCAATTTGTTCCTTAGCATTTAAACTGCAGCGGTGCATGCTTTACTGGAATACATCATGAGCTGTTGACAGAAGATGGGGTCTGTAAAATAGATACAAGCATTGTGATAGACGGATAAACATGCATATACTGTAAAAAATGAGTGTAATTTTAATGTAAAACACTGTAAAAATGCAACAATGAAAACCTGGGACATTTAATGTTATTTTACTGTAAAATACAGTTTTTGGAAGTGAAAAAAGAACAAAATAGTCATCTTATCATGTCGTTTTGCTTTTTATAGAAATAAAAATCATTTAACGTGCAGCAGAGTCGTGTAGTGCAGCAGATTTCACTGATCACGTGGCGAGAATAAGTAACAAGATGACTGACAAGACCATGGCGGAGGATTCGTTGCACAACAGAGTCTAGTGTACGACAAATGTCTTTATTACAGTTATCTTGTAGAATTCGCGCTCAGCACCGCCGCTCCGTATTCACAGAGTACGCGCAATTATGAATTCGAAAGCGAAAGTAAAACGCGAGCGCGCCTTCAAGCTCGATTTCAATACCCTGTATTTTGAAAGTGGCTTCCTGATGCATGCAAATATCTCCCAATACGAAAGCTATCTTAGGCTGGGCTGTGTAGTTGTAACCATCTTTCAGCTCTGTATCATGCTTGAAGAAAAATTTTGTCTCTGTTTGCACTTTGAATATTGAGAGAGTACTTTGATTATGGTTGCACTTATTGCTTGCACTTAAGACTAAGAGAAAACTGTTATTAATTTTTATTTATACTGTTTTTATTTCTATGATCAATGTGGAAAGGAGTTTAGTTAGGAGGTCAAAAGTTGTAGAAGCTCATAAATCATCTACAGTAAGGTCTGAAGAGACTCATGTGAAATCATACAGGAAAGAAGCCAGTCAGTTGAGTTTGTGGCAAAACCTTTTACAGTACTTGAGTATTGTTGTTTTTTACTGCATTTGATAATTCATACTCAAAAAGTAGAACTGAAATGATTAGTTCAAACATTTCAAATGCACCTGCAGACTGTTTTTCTAGTCATGTATTTCGTCACTGAGGATTTCTTAAAAATACTGTGTAAAAATCTTGTCTCGTTCTTGTGAACTTAATCTCGTGTCTCGTCTCGTGAGCTAACTGTCTCGTCACACCCCCAGTTAATATACTTGGGTTTTTTTTTACTGTAAATTTGAGTTCAATTCATAAAACCTAAAATGTTGCTACTGTATTTTAACGGTGAAGTTCTGAAGTTTTTTTTAAACCATCAATTTCACAGATTTTTTTCACAGTGTATGTTTGAAGTGTTATGTGCAGGTTATTTTGTTAACATCAGTATGAATGTTCATCAGTTTAGCTGTCAGTAAAGAGTGACGTCACTGCATTAACAACTAGTTGTTCAGTTTATGTAAACTCAGTTGTCTCTGTCTGAATCTTTCAAGTGTGAATGTGTCACTCCTGTGAATAACTGACTTCCTCAGAAGAGGAGTGACAACCGTATTGAACTGCAGCTGCTGTGGTTTGTCTTCCACTAGAGACGGCAAGATGTTATGAGGTTAAACTTGATTTACTTTGAACATCTGTCTGAAGCAGGTGTGAGGGAGTTGAACATTGAGCTTCACAGTATTTCTACTATCAGGGGAGCTTTAAACCAGAGGAAAAAATAAATACAGGGATTTCACAGGGTTCACTGCTTGGCACTTGTGAAGTGTAATACTTACATTAGGTAGAGATATTTAGCGCCTGAACATGTATTTCATGTTTAATTGGAGTTAGGGATAGGCTTTACCCTCAACATAAATGATGTTTTCTTTTTTGCGGTTGTCAGTAAAAATCACAGCACAAATCATGTTTATTCTTGTATTTAATGTCATCTGGGTTGTGTTTGTTGATGATTTTTTACAGTGAGGGCATCACACAACCTGTCCACATCTTGACTAGCATCTATAAATTGACAAGTAATTTTTCTGTCCTAGACATGCACGATTTTTTTATTTGCATTTTGCATTTTTTTTTTTTTTTTTCCTTGGCCCTCAGTGGAGTCCACCACAGATTTACTAGACTACATGATAAAGAGGTATTAGATTATTTATACTGATTTAATCATGCTTTGGTGCAGTATTGTCTTGTTCCAGTCAAAGCCCAAATTACTGTCTGAAATGTGCAAATAACTAGCACTGCCATTATTTCATTGTCATGGGAGTGTGCTTTATTTTCTGTGGTTTATTGTTGCAATAAACAAATGAATTTTCAAATTGGTAGCATTATAAAACAGAGCCTTTGTGATTGTTAAAGGAATAGTTTACCCAAAAATCATCATTTACTCGCCCTCATGAAGATCCAGACCTGTATGCTGTTATTTTTTCCACTGAAACACAAAAGGAGAAATTTTAATGCTGCCTTTTTTCATGCAACCAGCAGCAGTTCATAGTGACATCTATGGAAGCTCTTTTCTGCCATGAAATAAAAAATAAAAAAGGTAATTGCAACTTTTTTCTCGCAAGTGCGAATTATAAAGTTAGAATTGCGTGAAATAAAGTCAGAATTGAGATATAAACTCGCAATTGTGTGTTATGATGTCCAATTGTGAGGGGAAAAAAGACTTTATAACTTGCAATTCTGACTTTATATCACGCAATTCTATATCACGCAATTCTGACTTTATATCTCACAATTCTGACTATAACTCGCAATTCTGACTTTATAATTCACAATTCTGACTTTATATCTCTCAATTCTGACTTTATAATTCACAATTCTGACTTTAAGTCAGAATTGCATGATTCTGACTTTGTCTCGCAATTCTGACTTTATAACTCACAATTCTGACTTTATATCTCTCAATTCTGACTTTATAACTCTCAATTCTGACTTTATAACTCGCAATTCTGACTTTATAACTCACAATTGTGAGTTTAAATCTAGCAGTTCTGAGAAAAAAGGTCAGAATTGTGAGGTTAAAAATTATTTTTTTTCATTTAGTGGCGGAAACAAGCTTCCATAGACATCAGTCATGGTACAAAACAAAAATAGCAAAAATCCCAGAAGTCCTTACGACTTAAGCACAATATTTCAAGTCTTCTAAAAAAAAAAAAAGATGCCAAATGGCATTATTTTTTGCATGCGTCATATGCAAACGTGACGTCAGTTTAATATGCAGACTGGTGTGAGAAATGAAGTAGGCTATAGTTCACAAGTCAAATGAACTGTAAGAGCTGCTTGAAAATTCTTCCCAATTTTTACTTTCATGTTCAATGGAAAATTTCCTTTGTCTTTTTAAACCTGTATGTTGCTGAGTGAATAATGACAATCTTTATTTTCAGAGGCTCTCTTATAATGCTACAAAATGTCAAATAAACAGTTGAGCTGCTTTTTATCTCTAGTCTAATAAGATCTGTCTGGTTTGCAACTGCATACTGTCTGTTTTCAGTGTTGAGCTTGAACTTATTCCACTACCAATCAGGGACATGTTTACTCTTAACACCAATCACAGTTTGGAATATTTATTGGATTTAGGATGTGTCTGCTTGAGTTCACATTGCAGTAATCACAGGCACGTGTACAGTACATTCAGACAGCTTTTGTGAATTTTACACATTTTAAATTTATTTTGTAATCATCTTGATGGGAGAAAAGGGGCCATTTTTAGGCTCATTTTGTGTCTTTTGTTTTTTTTTCTCGAGGGAGAATGTACCGTTATGGTTGTTTTTGCATGTGACGGTTCTTTTATCGAACTAATTTCCACAGATCAAGCTCAGATTCTTCTGGGATTTGAATCTGTTGCAGAGTGTAAATTAAAACTGTCTTCATGAGGTTCTGAGCTTCACTTTTTATTGGCAACACAAAATCATTGCAATAATGAAATTTAAGTCAAGGGTTACACAAGATGATAATGCTGTAAAAACATCAGCTCTGTTCCAGAACCTGTTTATCTGCCTACATAATCAGCATTGACTTTGAAAGTCAATGCTTTGGCCTCCACTTCAATGAAAGTATTAGTATAAACATGAATGTTTTCTTACCAAACTGAGAGCTTTTCTGTTTCACACTGTTCTCTCTGTTGCTCTTTCCTTGAGATTCACTCCAGTACTCACAATAATTCAATAACTCATTTCAGCAGTATTTCATGTAAATGCTTATCCATTTTTCACACATCATCAGTGGCCTTGGATGAGAGCCAAGAAAGGAAATTCCTTCAGATTCACTCTGTGTACCTTATTCCCAAACTATTAAATGAACTGAATAAAGAGTTTCAAATAAAATTAGATTATAATTATATAATTTTGTAATTATATACATTACCAGTCAAAAGTTTGGGATCGGTAAGATTTTTAATGTTTTTAAAAGAAGTTTCATCTGCTTACCAAGGCTGCATTTATTTAATTAAAAATACAGTAAAAACAGTAATATTGTGAAATATAATTACAATTTAAAATAACTGTTTTCTGTTTGAATATATTTTATAAAGTAATTTATTCCTGTGATCAAAGCTGAATTGTACATATGTGTGTATATATTGCAAACTTACATTAAAGACATTGAATAAATTACATAAAATAAATAAATTACATTAAATTACATTAAATAAATAATAAAGTACATTAAATAAATTACATTAAATAAATAAAATACATTAAATTACATTAAATAAATAAAGTGCATTAAATAAATTACATTAAATAAAATACATTGAATGACATTAAATAAATAATAAAGTACTTTAAAGAAATGACATTAAATAAATAAAATATATTAAATGACATTAAATAAAAAAGTACGTTAAATAAATGACATTAAATAAATACAATACATTAAATTACATCAAATAAATAATAAAGTGTTAAATAAATGACATTAAATAAATAAAGTACATTAAATGACATTAAATAAATAATAAATAATACATTGAATAAATTACATTAAATAAATAAAAACATTAAATTACATTAAATAAATAATAAATAAATGACATTAAAATAATTAAAAATAAAGTAATTAAAAATAATTACAAATTGTGTAAATTAAATTACATATTTACATAAATTGTGTAAATTAAATTACATAAATAATTACATAAATGTTTAAAATAAATACATAAAATAATTATAAATAAATGTGTAAATTCTGTTAATATTATTAATGCGATTTTGCACATTCTTAATTTTTTTTACAACTGCAATGGCTGATTGATGGTTATAATGATGCTTTATAACATAAATGGTGAGAAATATATATAATAATGTCAAATGGCTGTCTTTAACTTTAACTCAGACACTCTAATGTGAATGTCACACACATTTTCCTCCACAGCTGTTAAGAGACCTTCATGTCATACTGCTGTTCACCTTGATCTTGAGGTTTTTTTTTATTTTAGTTCTAGAGAAACAACACAGAAATGATGTTGACCCTCGTGCCCTCTCTATAAATAGCAGGCCTGCATTGTTTATTTGGTCATCACTGACATCTGAAGTGTCGTCCATCCAAATAGCCTTCTAACGTCCTTGGTCTTGAGGGGCTATTGTTTGTGAAGGAGAGGGCCAGGACTTTAAAATTGGCTTCACTTACTGTAAGTTATTACTAAATAAATAGAATGAATAGATACAGCGTGCAGCCAGTGATATTCACAGCTTGACTGTTAGTTGTCTTTCTGTATTTTTTATATTAGGTTTGGTCCAGTTAGGGCTGGGTGGTACATCAAATATTATATTATATTATTATATTATAAATATTATATCTTTGCTGATGATATAAAATTAGGGAATACTGTATATATCGTGATAATGTTAAAAGTCTTGCTTATAAAGATAGTATGCCAATTACACTCCCCTTTTTTGTCTCATCACTATGGCTGCATCCCAAATCGCATACTCTTAAGTAGTTACTTATCTTTAATAAGTAATTACTTCGACCGCTAAAAAAAGTATGTTCTATATAGTATGAATGTAATCTGGACGTACTACATTCGCCATGTTGTCATTATCATGTGACCTACCAGCGTCAGTTCCATTCACAAATTCTCTCCCGTGGCCTCATGGGATAGTAAAGTGTCATAAAGTAGGTCGTCCAGGTTTAGAGCGTGTGACAGAAATGGCCAATCAGATGTGTTTAATCAGTCAATACCGTTAAAACGCTTTTCGTTCAGAGCCCTCACATACTGTGTCCTGTGTTCTTTTTGCATGTTATTCATGCTTTTTTTTTTTTTTTGTTTTTTTTATAGTTCATATTTTTATTTTTGGTACCTTTTTAAGTACTTATGATTTCAAAACTTTCCTTTTGTTAATTTAGTAAAAAACAGTAAGTGGTTATGGTGGATGGATGGATGGATGATTGATGGATGGATGGATAGATGGATGATGGATAATTGGATGATTGGATGATTGGATGGATGGATGGATGGATGGATGGATGGATGGATGGATGGAGAATGGATGGATGGATGATGGATGGATGATAGATGGATGATGGATGATTGATGGATGGATGGATGGATGGATGGATGATGGATGATAGGATGATTGGATGATTGGATGGATGGAGAATGGAAGGATGGATAGAAGATGGATGATGGATGGATGATGGATGATGGATGGATGGATGATTGAATGGATGGATGGATGATTGGATGGATGGATGGATGATTGGATGGTGAATGGATGGATGATGGATGATTGGATGATTGGGTGATTGGATGATTGGATGGATGGATGATTGGATGGAGGATGGAGGATTGGATGATTGGATGGATGGAGAATGGATGGATGGATAGAAGATGGATGATGGATGGATGGATGGATGGATGATGGATGGATGATTGGATGGATGGATGGAGAATGGATGGATGGATGATTGGATGATTGGATGATTGGATGATTGGATGGATGGAGGATGGATGGATGGATGGATGATGGATGATTGATGGATGGATGGATGGAGAATGGATGGATATTGGATGATTGGATGGATGATGGATGATTGGATGGATGGAGGATGATGGATGATTGGATGGATGATGGATGATTGGAAGATGGAGGGAGAGATGGATGGAGGGTTAGTTAGATAGATTGCTTGATTGATTGATTGATTATTTGGCTCTAGGTTCAGTACACTTTAGTATAATCTGGGTCCTGAAACCGAATGATTGAGATAAACCATCAGCTCTTTCTCCCTCCGTCTGTCTCTCCTTCTCACTCATTATTCAGTCTGATTAGAGATCGGGAGTGAAGATGGCTTCGGTGTGTTGAAGAGTGTGAGCCCCAGGGGTCATTTTGCTTTTCTGCCGCGCTGCAAAACGAGCTTGAACCTTTCCATTTCTAACTCTCTTCCTGTCTGTGATTGCCTGTCATTTATCTTCCACCTGTTTGCATGCAAATCACTTCTGCACAGGAAGTTGTTTTTGTTGTTTTCATGAAATGCGTCTGTCGACTATTTGCTTTTGTGATTGAAGTATAAATTATGCAAATTATGCATTTGTAAGACTTCACCTTGTTAACATTGATAAGGAGGAAAAACACATCTTTTCCACTGAGCAATATTGAGGAACAAAGCTTGACACATGCAGACATTTCCAGTCATTTCTTCCGTGGTTTCTGTACAAAGTATTTTCCTCATTTCTTTCTTTCCTTGTCTTTCTTCCCAGCCGCATTTTCAAAACACAATCAGAAATGTAATGAAACTTGTTAAATCAGCCTTGTACTTGATTGAACATCGATCAGTTGCCTGTTTAAGGCTTTCATGGTCTTCAGTTCTCAATTTGACATAAATGCCTGTAATTTATACTAATTACTCTAATGATCTTTTGGAAAAGGCTGTAATCTCACAAAAATGTCTATTATGCAGCGTGTAGCAATTTCCCATCCATTGAATTCTCCAGAGGCTGAGCTGAGCAGAATTCCCGTTTATTTTCTTGCTTTTGATTAAAAATAAATTGGATGTTTGAGCTCTTGTTTCATGACCTTAATTTGGATCTTCATATTTGCTTATCAGACACACATGATGGTGTGATGTCACCAGAGGCAGAAAAGGATTTGAGACGGTTGTAAACAAGTGTTTGTGTAATCAGGTGTAATAACCCTGGAGTAATTGTGTCTCACAAGTGTTATCTTCACTTTTCTCCTGGTTGAATCTTATGAAAATGTCTCCAGGTCATTTTTCACCTCAACATTAGCAGAGGGGAAAAAATATCACAAAAAAGAAAATGAGTTTTGCATGACAATTAAGCATGTTTTCTCCAATCTGATGCCAATAATGCATCTAAACATGTTACTTTTTTGGGAGTAATTTTCGTTGGTCACAGAGGTGACTCCTTAGATTATACTGTATTAATGTATAATCCAATATTGTACTTTTAAATTTAAAAGCACTACATAAAATATTAACAAATAAATACTTATTTTTTATGTTTATTAGTGCTGTCAAAATTAGCGTTAAAAATATTTAACACAATTAACGTAGCATCCATTTTTTCCATCATAATTTGGCTTGCGTTACATCATATGATCACGCTCTTTGTCACGCAAATGCTTTTAAACCTTTCAAGCGCCACAAGACAAACAAGAACGCGTTGTCTGTGAATGTCGTGTCATGTGACACACACACGACTCGTTTGCACGGAGAGCCAGTATCGAGTTCTCTTTCACTTGAACAAACAATAACACACAGAATTATGACAAAATGCCCATTTTGTCAAGTATCCTCATAAGAGCAGTCTTAAACGAGTTAAATAACGTCTTAAATGAACTTAAAGAGTTGTGAGGAAATGAGATGCGTGTCAGATCCGTGTAGGGTGACCACCCGTCCCGCATTTTGCGGGACAGTCCTGAAATTGGGAGCTTTGTCCCGCGTCCCGCAAGACGTAAGTAGTGTCCCGCATTTCAGTTATGTCTGTATTATTATTTTTTTTTTTTATCCCTAAAATTACAATACCACAGTAAGAAATATAAAAACTGTGACTGGCATTCAGAAATCTATTTCAGCCGTCATGTTCTAGCTATTAAAATAACCAACAAACGCAATCGCAGAGAGAGATTTTCCCGCTGATGACAACTGAGTGGACAGCGCAAAGGAATAGCTGTGCGGGCCTCAGCAAAGTTGGTAAACAACTACACCAGCAAGGATTTCATCTCACATACTGGATAGGAACCACAAGAGCTGCTCAAAGATGCCCAAATTAAAGCATGTAATCATCCTGCTGGCAAATATTTCCAACGAACATGTGACGATCCTGTGGATGCTCGAGCGCCACCCACGGAAGTGGTCGAGCACCTACGGAAAACGTGAGATATTCTCCATTCAGTTTAACCAAAAAAAAAAAAATTGATTGCAACTTTCAGACATGACTTTCTTCTCACACTAATATTAATTTAAGGCGGTTTCTATTGCTTATTATACTGACAAATGTCGAGAGTGCATTATTGTAACGCGAGAGCGCATCACAGGCGGATTCCCTTCTCGCGCAAAACTGGACACGCACTCTCTCTCGCTCAGATATCACATGTGCTTGCTCAAACTTTGTCCTCCTGCATGTGCACTCGTGAATCTAGAATTGTCTTCTCTCCAGGATGTAATGTTGCCTGAAGCGCAACATTATAGTGTGGGCACCCACCGGCAGAAAAATATGAATCGGCCAAGTTTGCCAACGAATGTAAATCAATATTCACATAGCATAATAGTAGTAAATTTATCTGTCTCACACGTGTCCCGCATTGTCCCGCAAAATCACATCTATTGTCCTGCAACAGATCAAAAGCCAGGTGGTCACCCTAGATCCGCGTCAAGTTTGGCAGTGGCAGCTCTTAAAGTGACAGCAGCCTAATAAACCAGTTGCTGTGATGTCTGTCATTAACGTTAATCAAAGGCAAATTGGGTGTTCGATTAAAAGATGTTATTTTTTTAAAGCCTAATAAATGTTGAAAATGATAACTTTCAGTTATACTTTAATGTTGAATGTCTATAATTAATGTTAAAAAAAATCTATTTCATAGAGATATCAGTAGCAGTATTAGTATCAGTGATACTAGCCTTCATTCATAAAAAGATGACATTAAACATATTTAAAATATACTGTCTTGTCAGTTGTTTCTTTTTACACTAATTTAGAGAGTAACTCTGAAATTATTACTATATAAAAATTTTAAAAACAGAAAAAATGTGTGATTAATTAGTTAATTTGTTTAATCGATTGACAGCAGTAATGTTTATAAAAATTGAAAGGTATAAATTTATATACAAATTTTACAATGTATTTACAACGAGATTTTATAAAATTACAGTCATTTTTTTATATTTTTGATATATTTTTACTAGTGGGTGCAGGACACTATAGTTAATTTATGTATGTGAGGATAGCAAAATAAATTGTGACATATTATACCCAAAAATTCTTCATACAGTGGACTACCAGTAAAAATTTGCAACCAAAAATTATTCAGACACTTTGACCTGACCATGTTTTGCTTAAGTGTTATCTGACATAATTAAGATTAATTTTTTTTGACACAGTTTAACTCTGAGATCTTGTCATATTTTATTACCATTTTTTAAACTATAGTGAATAAACTGTATTAATTCTTAATTTCCATATTATTATATATTGAATATTGCTTATCATCATGTTGATTTATTTTTAGTGTTATTTCATTTTATTTTCAGGTGTAAATTGCATTTTAAATCAGGTAATTTCACTGTAATATCTTTTTTCTTTCTTTAAATTTGGAGTGAAATATGACCCGGATATGTTCTTGTCAGATTTTCTGACCTTCTGACATTGATCCTTCTACTAAATTTCTTTCAGTGATTACAGTGCATGGTCTTACTCCAATATAAGGAGTGTGTTCTCAAAGTTCCCTTAAATTTCCTGCTTTTTGTGAAATGTAGCTGATAATAAATTGGTTGAAAGGAAACAAACTGTGCAGTGTCAGTGCTTTCAGACTGAAGAGCAATATCACTTTAGAGCAGAGAGCTAATATTGAAGAGAGACTGAAGTGCTGTATTCTGAAGTCAGGAGGAGCTTAATGTAATGAAACCTCAGCTGGGTCAGTTTGCTTTATCCTATTCTTTTTTTTCTTTTCTTTTTTTTTTTTTCATAAATGAAACCACTTTTGAAGACATTTTTTCCTCCTATGATTCTCAACCATATGTTTAATTTTCCTCCCCCATATTGGCAGATTTAGCTCTGCCACATCCTTGTCCTATTTGTGTGGTTTTAGGCTAGAAATGAATGCAAGTATGCAGATGTGAATGATTGGACAATGCATTGCATGTGCGCTCTTGATCCTTAATACTCAAGGAGCGATAGTTTCCTTCAAATATCTGTCATTAAAGCAGTTGCAAATGTTCTTTGTGTTTTCATGTCTCATGTGAAGTGGTTTAAATCAACTTTGAACATCAGTGTCATCCCTGTGACAGTTTTATTTGGTCTTTTTACTTCCTGTTTTCCTCGGGCTTGATGTAAAAAGCCTGCAGTATGTGTCTGAGAAGTCTGAGCTTAAAGAGCACGGCCTAACCCTCTCTTTCAGAGTCACTCCTCCTCTGACTTTTTCTTTATTGTGTCTCCTCTCATCTCTCTGTGTGACCCGACCAGTCAGAGACACTGATGAGGTTTTCTTTGATCTTGTTGTGAGATGTGATCAAGAATAGAGCTTTTAACTTGTTTGCTGTTGTGTCTCTTTACAGGTTCAGGATGTCTGATCTTGTGTAGTCAGAATATGTGATGATGCTGGTTTGATGTGAGTGCGTAATGCTCACGGAAAGATGGTGTTTCTTAGGAACCGATGACAAACTCACAATTACAGCAGGGCAATATTGCTAAAAAATTATCTTTTTCATCCTTTTAGTGTAGATCATGCTGTTAATGTTTTATAAAATGCTTCAGGAACCATAATTTCAGTAGTAAATTTAAAATGTTTAATTATTAAAATACAGTTAAAATATAGTTTTATGACAGTTCTGCTATATCTAATGCTAATATTGCATAAATAGCATATATTTTAAGTAAAACATTTTAATACATGAAAAATACTGTGCCAGAGATATGTCATTTTGCAATTATTTTAATTTATATTGCCAGCAAATATATTGTGAATGGCTTAATATAAACCTCTAAGTAGTTATTATTATCATGGCTTTCTACTAAAGATAACGCCATTAAAGTTGAGTGCACTTAATGCATTTAATATTTATTACATTTGCTGTGCAACATTACATTATGTTGTTAATTTTCATTTGCCACGTTGGAAAAACACTGTGGAGAGCGAGAGAAGTGAGATTAGGGGTGTTTTAGTGTGTTTTGGGCAGAGATGGAGCTCTGATATTAAGTGAGGTCACGCTGTCCACGGTAATACACTTCATATAAACATTTACATTACATGTGACCCAATTACAATTTTTTTTTTCATCCCATGCGGCACAGATCATGTATGACCCACAAACATGTAAGCAGGAAAAAAGCACATGGATTCTGATGTTCTCAGATCAGTTTCAGGCTTCATTCATATGTGGAAATAAATCTGATATGAATCGAATACGTGCATTTGCGTCAGCGGACAGATTGGATATTCGCTTGTCAATGCGAGTCGTACGTCATTAAAGCGAAACTGGCAAATGACGTCAGCTCAGGTGGACACCAGCCGCGATCACATGACTCTTTTCAATGGCGCAATGGAGGACGAAGGCTCAACCCTGTGTTTTGCTGAACTTTAAAGATGGTGTGGAAAGCAAAAGCTTGGATTATCATTTTGTCTGTGTCCATTGCAAATTGTGCCATTTTTACTTCCTTTTCAGTACGTCTACCTTGAGTTGTTTTGCCAAGTGTGTAGGGTAAATGCAGATCTCAGATATCGGTCACTTTTAAAGGGGACCTATTATGCCCATTTTACAAAATGTAATTTAAGTCTGTGGTGTCTCCAGAATGTGTCTGTGAAGTTTCAGCTCAAAATACCCCACAGATCATTTATTATAGCTTGTCAAATTTTCCCCTGTTTGGGTGTGAGCAAAAACACGCCATTTTTGTGTGTGTCCCTTTAAATGCAAATGAGCTGCTGCCCCCGGCCCCCTTTCCAGAAGAGGGCGGAGCTTTAACAGCTCGTGCTTCGGTTGCTCAACAACAACAAAGCTGGAGAATCTCACGCACCCAAAATGAGGATTGTCAGTAACGGTGTTCAGCCTTACATTGTTCAAACCGGAGTCGACACTGATGGAGAGACTCAATAAAATGATGGCGCTGTGGGTGGAAACGTGCAGATTATGGGGTGGTAATATTATAATAAGATCCCCTTCCTAAGTCACAAGGGGAGAGAAATCTGAGCGGCTCGTTTTTTCACATGCTTGCAGAGAAAGGCTTACCAAAACAAAGTTAATGGATTGTACTTTTTCACGTTTTCTGGGTTTGGTAGATGCACTTAAATATGGAAAAACTCAGATTTTCATGTCCCTGTTAAAAGATGATGTAAGCTGTTCATCAGAAAAATCGGATATAGTCAACAAATCGAAATTGGGCATCAAGACCTGTAGTGTAAATGCAGCCTGTGTGTGTGTGTGTGTGTGTGTGTGTGTGTGTGTGTGTGTGTGTGGAAGTGGGAAGAGCCTATAGTTCACATTGGTGCAATTATCACTGTTTCCATCAGCCATCTGCTACAATATGGACAATGAGCAAACAGAGGTGCAACACTCATTTATACTCTCAAATTTACCAACTAACTGAAAGGTAATATTTAAAAACATGTCCAGGTGGCATTTCACCTCACAATCTAAAAGAATTTATTTAATTTACTGTATTTCATAAAATGCATAGTTTAAATGATGCATAAATGGTTGCTTTTCAAGTTAAAACATGCATACTTGTCATGTAAATAATGTGACAATGCAAAAAAAAATTTAATATAGGCT